>VIAA01000043.1:781140-931385 GCA_015776775.1 Magallana hongkongensis | reverse complement strand
CGTATAACGTAACACATCATTAAATCATTTACATAATCTGCTTTTATAACCTTTCACAAAATACCTCTCAGTAAAGAGCTATTGATTAAAGATCCGTTATGAATTTATTACCCCCCCCCCCCCAAAAAAAAATGAAAATTGGTCCCGTAAAAAAGATCGATGGAATCTAAAATACATCAGAAGAATTGAAAATTTTGCAAGAATACACGATCAAGACCTATTGCATTTAATACTATAAATTTGCAAAATTGTCCTCAAAACCGAATGTTGCCTAATCTGGCTAATGTTTTTAAAGCCACCGGATTAGACAAGATATTTACAAAATTATTTGGCCTCGTGTTTAAACTGACCCCTTATTTCCTAGCTAGTATGGTTGTAGTACGACTTTGACATATGTCCTATTCATATAATCTATTATAACAAATAACATTGTAAACTTCAAAACTAACACTGTGCCGGATAATTATGCCAGTGCCAAGGTGGCATTTTTGCACCCGCTTTTAGATGCAGTTTCGTAAAATCCATATATACCAAATAATAGACCATTGTCTAGAGGGTATATAACCACTTTTGTTTTTAGTGTGTTTCACCTGACAGGTGAGATATTTACCTTTAAAAATTAATGTCCCATCGGAAAATGATAAATCCCATACGAGAATTGATTCTCCTACAGGAAATATTGACAATCCTATAGGATTTTTTAAGAGTCCTATAGGAATTATATTTCCTATAGGAAAATGGTATTTGCTGTAGGAATTTGTTCAGACATGTAGTTTTCCTATAGGATATTAAGTTTTCCTATCGGATTTTATTAAATCCTATCGGAATGAAAATTCCTACAGGAAGTTCTTGTATTCCGATAGGAAATTTCAAATTACCTATAGGAATATTGTTTTTCCTATGCGAAAAATTATTTTCCGATAGGAATTTATTTTTGAAAGGTAAATATCACCTGACAGGTGAGATACAATGATAACAAAGGTGGTTGTTAACTCTTTAAGCAATGGTCTATCATATGGTATATTTGAATTTTTCGATATATGCAGCTTAAACGGGTGCAAAAAATGCCACCTTGGCACTGGCATAATTATCCGGCACAGTGTTAACTATTAATGAACAATTAACACTGCTCTATTTTTGTTCTTTTAAATAGTCATGCGGCCGTCGGGCAAAGGATCGGATACGTAATTGTTCATATAAACAGCTCGGAATCCAGATTGAATTTGAATGCGAATCAAATGCATTGCATAGAAGCAGTTCTTTTGTCCATAATGTGTTTCACTAGAAAATAACTAAATGTTTAAGCACTTTCCGTACGTAATCTGGTACCCTTTATGTCAGTTATACGCACAAATACCCGTTTATTTGCCAAATAAACCGCAAAAATATGGTATAAAGTCTACCTTTTTACACTCATATTACGCAATTACCGAACAAAATATTATTGTTACGACATTCATAAGATCATAATGAACAACTTTTGCAGCGACAGCCATATGGAAATCTTCACCGCTTTTGAGTTATAAAATGAAAATGTTCAATGGTTCTAGGTCCCTAATTTGAGGGGCCAGCCCCTTTTTCTTGATGTCAAACAAACGATCTTGTAACTTAAAATATTTTTTTCTACATGTTTTAACAAAATATTTGCGAGAAATAAGATAAACTAAGAAAACCAAGCAAAATTACAACGCTTTTTTATCTCACTTTTTGAGCCCTATCGAGCTCCGGCGTTTCTTGTGCTAGGCAAACATGAATGCTTTTATGCATACAAACAATCTTTTGTCTATCATCCCAGAAATTTTGAAATCGATATCGTTTGTAATTTATGAAAACACTCTTGAAAAACCAACCCCCTTAAGAATCCTTAAACTGTCAATATTTCAAGAACGGAAATGACGTCAAACAAAAACATTTCCGATTAGGTTCAGAATATAGGTAGTAGGATCTGAAAATTTCGTCGAGCCTTTTCTGAGATATCGCGTGCACAAAAAATGTTCAGAAAAAAAGAAGAAGAAAAAGAATCCGAAGAATGACAATAAGGTATTCCGTTGGAAACGGATGACCTTAATTACAGCAGTTATGTATAAAATTATGAGATAAATACATTATTATTATTTTTTTGTAAAAGTAATACCTTTATGCATAAATTGTCTTATCCAATAATAAAAGACTCTTTTGGAATTAATTGTTGAGTAATTGAAATAAAAACAAACATTAATGGTACATTTCTGTGTAGATCTTAATAAAAGTGAATGTTTAAATCAGTCAAGGGTTTTCTTTAATTTTATTCTGAATCCGATTTTAAGTTGTGTCATGTCAAATTTAAATTTACCGGGTTGCAATAAATACAAAATATACAAAATCAATACTTAATGTCATGTCATTTATTTTGTATTTACTGCCCGTTGAGCAAAAGATCTGCAGCTAAATGTAACGGTGGTAGTAAAAAAAAAAATCATATTTCAGCCTAAATTGTCCAAACAATATGAAAATAAATTTTAAAATGTATCAACTTTGAATGAAAAAGGCATGATGAACATAAGTAAAAAAGAACACCACAAGTGAATAGTACTTTTGTTTAAATAAAATTATATAAGTAATATTTAGAGTAATTACGCTTATTTTGTATTTTCAGCGGAGAGATGTCTGGCTGATTTTTACCTGGCATATACGACGACCTCGGACACAGGGGTGCATTTTACGACGACCTTTGGCGAGTGGTATTAAGTGCAGGGAGCAGGTTCTTGGGATAAACAAAAACGAGGGTCTGATGAAAGAAAAAATCGGAAACGCTGGACTTGTCGGGAATTTTACAAATCATTCCGGTAAAAGGACCTGTGCTTCACAGCTGTATCAAGCGGGTAGCACATCCACGAGCAAGATATCATGAGTAGAGATTCGAAATACGAGATTCGAGATTCGAAATTCGAGATTCAATATCTAAATTAACCATTCAAATCATCGATCTAAAACCTGTATCCTAGCAACATCAAACTGTTCTAAATAAAGATCATTCGTACATACTCTTTCCTTCAAATAAATGTCTTAATAGCGCTTATATAGTGGTTATAAAATGGTTAAATTAACATTGATGAATTAACCCCACACAGTATAAACAATTAAATTAGAAATAACACTGTTGGCTTTGCGAATCTAAGTGGTTTTGTTTGCCCTGTATGTATTTCCCCCCGAACAATTTTAACCCGAAGTGTATTCGCCCCAACTGTGTAAAAATCGGCTCGCGAAGAAAGATCTGTTTAATCTAAATGTTTTAGCTATGAAACGAAACTCAAAAAAAAATAATCGACATGTCAAAATATAGGTTATGATAAAGTTTTAAACCATAGAAGATATAATGATTTACAACCTCAAAGACAAAAATCCAGATAAGAATAGTGTATTGTTGGGTATGGCAATGCCATTGTCGATATGAGAGAGAGAGAGAGAGAGAGAGAGAGAGAGAGAGAGAGAGAGAGAGAGAGAGAGAGAGACAGACAGACAGACAGACAGACAGACATACATACAGACACAGAGGAGAGAGGAGGTAGCTAGGGTAGGGCAGACCAACAAGCAAGCTTTAATATTAACGGTGTTAGCGCACCTGTGATTTACATCGACTCTGACTCTCTCTCTCTCTCTCTCTCTCTCTCTCTCTCTCTCTCTCTCTCTCTCTCTCATCACCTAGCATTTCCTTTTCCGTGAGGGGGCTTGGAGTATTTGTGATGTCTTACATTAGCTAGCGAAAATGATAAAAAAAACATGAAATTTTCTTTAAATTGTGTGCGGATGTTATACGCCAATAATCTGTTTTCAGTATATACATTTCAAGAGGGGGGGGGGGGGGGGGCGGCTATATAGTCTTAATTAATTTGTCAGTTATTCTGTCCCCACTTTGTTTTTTCTTCGTTTTCCAGGTTTTTTTTTATTTGGCTCGGCAAATTAATATAAAACTTTCTGTGTAGCTCCATAACGATGCACTGTAGATAAATTATGAGTAGTTTTACTTTTGATGAACAGGTACATATCCGTACTTGATTTTTAATTTGACTCTTATAATCGGATTTAATATTCCAATAATTATAGGGTAGGAAAGAGTAGACGGGACTTTTTTGCGCATATCCTACTGTACCATTCATTCAACACAGGTATTAGCACTCATCGAGTTCGACTTGCTTTCCTTTTCTTTCATCCACTGGATTTAAAGCTATTAATTTTTGAAAATATTTTGAATTTATGGCCTGATTATATATAAATTAGAGCTGCGCTGGTGCATATATTTACCCAAATGGACCAAAATATCACCAAATGAATCTAAAAGTTTTGACAAAATTAGTTTTAAACGTACGCCTCTTTTTTCAATTCTAATCGGGTATGTCCTTTAGAAAAATCTTGAACCACACACATTTTAGCAAATAAAACGACAATTGTTTCATTTTTTATGGGGAGGGAGGTGGTGCCGGTAAAGGACATGTATTGCTTGTGGCAGTTGTGCTATGCTCTCATTTGTTATAATAGGTAATCCTACATATTGATATAAAATGAAAGTTTCCAATTACACTGTACATAGCTTCTATCACGCATTTTGACCCGTGCGATAGTTTAAAACAATTTTCAAAGCATTTAATGTAATTCAACTGATTATTTTTGAAATTTAATTTTCTGGATCCCCGCCTGATACGTCCGCCTTCTTGTATATAAGAATTACATGTACGTTGACCATATATACACATTAACTTAATCGGCTATGCTATGGGACGATAACTTTTTTTATCAATGTTTTTTCAGGATATGTAACAAATAACAGCCTATTTAAGGGTTTTTGCACTGATTATTTGAGATAATTTGCCGCCATCTTTTATGCATTCCACACACCACTCACAGTTTCTTTATTTGGTGTTCTGTGTGTATGGCGACAAATTGGTAAATTTGCCCCACTCACCCCTTGTAAATTCATCCTGATTACATTTTATCTGGCTAAGTGTAATGTAGTAGTATATTAAATACACACATCTTTGTTTACAGTTCTTATTTACATCTTTAGAGATTTACTTACAAAAAAAGTAAACATTTGTATGACTTATATGTAATTATTTTCAATGTTGGTGCGGTGGGGGGTAGGGGGGTAGGAAACTACAGAGAAACTTAACTTGGCTGTGAAACATATGCTTTTATTCTTTCTTGTTGATATATCAATGAATGAATTATAACAAAATATATGTACAACAATTAATTTTGAAATATTCATGCACAATCAAATAAAGGGTTTTACTGTTCTCTGCACAAGAAATCGGCAATGTGAACAAATTGGCACCCTATCATCCCTACCTTTAATTGTAGAGAGTAGGTATCCTTCAATATTGAAAACAATTCCAAAAGTAAGACTCAAAATAAGTTGTTTACTGAGGAAAAGGGAAAAAATTGTATTTATTAATAATTCCGTATGATGTGTTAATATCTCAATGATTTGTTTATAAATATAGTACTAGTGTATCATTGTATGCATACATAAAAACGATAAGTAATGCTTATATTTATTAGTGAAACAGGACGGATTATTTATATTTAGATTATTTAGATACATGTACTAATCTTCATGCGGGGATCTAGAAAGGAGGGGGTCAGGGGATCTGGACCCCCTCCTCGGGAAAATTGGAGCTTATTAAATTTACATAGTAATTTTTTTTAAAATTGGCCTAGGACCCCCTACAGAAAAAAATAGCTACGCTTATGAAGTTCTCTACCATAACCGCATTTTTACACAAAAGGGGTGAATAAACCCGGGTTTTAAACTATTACTGGTGGTGAAATACCTTAGGGTTCAAACGCATCAGGTGGAAATGCACAAGGGCAAACAAAATCACTTAGATCCGCGAAGCACACTGCATTATTACTAGTCTACTTAGATATTCTGTGTAAAAGTAAATACAAATAATTATTTAGTTAGGTAGGGAGAGGTGAACATAGCATTTATTTGTATATAAGAGCATGTACGTATGATTTTTATTTAGAACAGTTTGATGTCGCTAGGATACATATTTTCAGATCCTTGATTTGATTGGTTAATTTAGATATTGAATCTCGAATTTCGAATCTCGAATCTCGTATTTCGAATCTCGTATTTCGAATCTCGAATCTCGAATGATCCTTCTCGGCTTTCGTAACTTTTGTAATTTTTTCATAAAACTATAAATATTATAAACAAATCATTGAGATATTATCACATCATATGTATACGGAATTATTAATAAATACATTTTTTTTTCCTTTTCCTCAGTAAGCAACTTATTATTAGTCTTACTTTTGGAATTGTTTTCAATATAGAAGGATACCTACTCTCTACAATTAAAGGTAGGGATGATAGGGCGCAAATTTGTTCACATTGCCGATTTCTTGTGCAGAGAACAGTAAAACCCTTTATTTGATTGTGCATGAATATTTCAAAATTAATTGTTGTACATATATTTTGTTATAATTCATTCATTGATATATCAACAAGAAAGAGTAAAAGCATATGTTTCACAGCCAAGTTAAGTTTCTCTGTAGTTTCCTACCCCCCCCCCCTATCCCCCACCGCACCAAAATTGACAATAATTACATATAAGTCATACAAATGTTTACTTTTTTTGTAAGTAAATCTCTAAAGATGTAAATAAGCACTGCAAACAAAGATGTGTGTATTTAATATACTACTACATTACACTTAGCCAGATAAAATGTAATCAGGATGAAGCTACAAGGGGTGAGTGGTGCAAATTTACCAATTTGTCGCCATACACACAGAACACCAAATAAAGAAACTGTGAGTGGTGTGTGGAATGCATAAAAGATGGCGGCAAATTATCTCAAATAATCAGTGCAAAAACCCACAAATAGGCTGTTATTTGTCACATATCCTGCAAAAACATTGATAAAAAATGTTATCGTCCCATAACATAGCCGATTAAGTTAATGTGTACATATGGTCAACGTACATGTAATTCTAATATACAAGAAGGCGGACGTATCAGGCGGGGATCCAGAAAATTAAATTTCAAAAATGATCGGTTGAATTACAATAAATGCTTTGAAAATTGTTTTAAACTATCGCACGGGTCAAAATGCGTGATAGAAGCTATGTACAGTGTAATTGGAAACTTTCATTTTATATCAATATGTAGTATTACCTATTATAACAAATGAGAGTATAGCACAACTGCCACAAGCAATACATGTCCTTTACCGGCACCACCTCCCTCCCCATAAAAAATGAAACAATTGTCGTTTTATTTGCTAAAATGTGTGTGGTTCAAGATTTCTCTAAAGGACATACCCGATTAGAATTGAAAAAAAGAGTCGTACGTTTATAACAAATTTTGTCAAAACTTTTAGATTCATTTGGTTATATTTTGGTCCATTTGGGTAAATATATGCACCAGCGCAGCTCTAATTTATATATAATCAGGCCATAAATTCAAAATATTTTCAAAAATTAATAGCTTTAAGTCCAGTGGATGAAAGAAAAGGAAAGCAAGTCGAACTCGATGAGTGCTAATACCTGTGTTGAATGAATGGTACAGTAGGATATGCGCAAAAAAGTCCCGTCTACTCTTTCCTACCCTATAATTATTGGAATATTAAATCCGATTAAAAGAGTCAAATTAAAAATCAAGTATACGGATATGTACCTGTTTATCAAAAGTAAAACTACTCATAATTTATCTACAGTGCATCGTTATGGAGCTACACAGAAAGTTTTATATTAATTTGCCGAGCCAAATGAAAAAAACCTGGAAAACGAAGAGAAAAACGAAGTGGGGACAGAATAACTGACAAATTAATTAGGACTATATAGCCCCCCCCCCCCCCCTCTTGAAATGTATAAACTGAAAACAGATTATTGGCGTATACGATCCGCACACAATTTAAAGAAAATTTCATGTGTTTTTTATCATTATCGCTAGCTAATGTAAGACATCACAAATACCCCAAGCCCCCTCACGGAAAAGGAAATGCTAGGTGATGAGAGAGAGAGAGAGAGAGAGAGAGAGAGAGAGAGAGAGAGAGAGAGAGAGAGAGAGAGAGAGAGAGAGAGAGAGAGAGAGAGAGAGAGAGAGAGAGAGAGAAATAGAGAGAGAGAGAGAGAGAGAGAGAGTGATGTAAATCACAGGTGCGCTAACACCGTTAAAATTAAAGCTTGCTAGTTGGTCTGCCCTACCCTAGCTACCTCCTCTGAATTTGACACTACAAAACTCTCTCTGTGTCTGTCTGTCTGTCTGTTTGTCTGTCTCTCTCTCTGTCTCTCTCTCTGTCTCTGTCTCTCTCTCTCTCTCTCTCTCTCTCTCTCTCTCTCTCTCTCTCTCATATCGACAATGGCATTGCCATACCCTACAATACACTATTCTTATCTGGATTTTTGTCTTTGAGGTTGTAAATCATTATATCTTCTATGGTTTAAAACTTTATCATAACCTATATTTTGACATGTCGATTATTTTTTTGAGTTTCGTTTCATAGCTAAAACATATAGATTAAACAGATCTTTCTTCGCGAGCCGATTTTTACACAGTTGGGGCGAATACACTTTGGGTTGAAATTGTTCGGGGGGAAATACATACAGGGCAAACAAAACCACTTAGATTCGCAAAGCCAACAGTGTTATTTCTACTTTAATTGTTTATACTGTGTGGGGTTAATTCATCAATGTTAATTTAACCATCAACCACTATTTAAGAGCTATTAAGACATTTATTTGTAGGAAAGAGCATGTACGAATTATCTTTATTTAGAACAGGTTGATGTTGCCAGGATACAGGTTTCAGATCCATGATTTGATTGGTTAATTTAGATATTGAATCTCGAATTTCGAATCTCGAATCTCGTATTTCGAATCTCGTATTTCGAATCTCGAATCTCGAATGATCCTTCTCGGCTTTCGTATAAAACGGCTAGTTTTCAAGCAGTTAAGTTCATGTTTTCCTTAATGACTTTTGAAAGTGTAAGTTGAATTGACCAACGCCGGATAAGCCTTCAACTCGCTATCAATGGGGGACACACACTTAAGAAAATGAAATCGCTTTAATGAAGTGTTTCCGAACATATATGTTATTTTTGACATCTGGGTTAAATATGAATTTTTATCAATTCCGTTTTTAATAATAAGAATTTAAAATTAACTCAGTTATTCAATTTAATTTTTTCGAAAGTTTGATGTGAGTCTACAATAAAAAACTTGATTGGTAAATATAATATAATAAACTAATATTCTTTTTAAGATGGACGTTTGTTTGATAAATGACTGCCACAAAGCATGATTTTACTGCCCATTAGAGTCCGTCATAAGACTTCACAACTAGACAGATAGAAGTAATTATAGTCGACAATTTTATCTAACAGAACAAATTAGTAAAAACCATCAACATCACTTGCATTTTTTGGGAAACAATATGTTGTGCATGCAACTAGAGATTAATCAGTTAAAGATACGAAGAACTCAGGAGCATACGGCGGGTGCGACCGGTCAGCAGAGGATGCTCACTCCTCCTAGGCACCTGATCCTACCTCTATCTATTTAGAGGTCCGTGTTGCTCTGCTTTAAATGTGTATTTCATTTTATTTTGAGATAGTTCACGGTTTGTTATAGTCATTTTCTCATTGTAGTAAAGGTTAAACAACGATTCATAGACATTGTAATAGTTCATTTAATTGATTGTACATAGAACACATGTATTAATGAAGTTGTGTACATATATTTTAAATGTAATCATTAAATCATGCATTGATGGAAATGTAATTTTGCACTCGGAAAACACGGATTATGACTAACTATGCTCCATGGAGTGCCAACGTGCTCTTATCAAAAACAAAATAATACAGCATTATTGTAAATAATAGCATTTATGTAAATTGTGATATGTTATTTTTATGCTAGTACCAATAATAGTAGTCTAGTCATACTATAATTGTAATTCTAATCTTTGAGTACTTTTGAGTATTTAGCTGATCTTCCTTTTTGTCTACATTAGCCAATCAGAGTGCGGCATTTAGTCGCGCGATGTTTTGACTACGTCACTTTAACTGTCAGCTGTCAACAAGTTTGTAAATACCGCAGTCAACCCACCCTCCTTCCCCTTCATCACCTTTGTAGTTGGGGATTTATTTTGCAATGTATTACACATGTATGTTGCTGTTGATGTACGAAATGCTGTTTTTGTTCAACAATATTTTTGTTGCATGTATATCTGGTACATGTTGATAATGTATACATCTTTGTTTAATATGGGGGAGGTCATTTGCTCACCTTTTATAACTTACATTCAATGTCTGGTAATTGGTATTATGACTGTTTGAAGACCTCCATTTATTGCCTAATTTTTCTTATAAGCAAAAATAAATGGCAGTTCATACACACAACCATGTTTTATATTTTTCTATCAATCATAGACAGATCAACAATATTACATAAATAAAAATACGTTCATTCATGTACAATTAATTACAGAATTTAAGGTTCAACATCACTTTCGGTTCATTTTTCAGAAGTTACTTTCTGAACCTTCATAATTGGCTAAAACATACAGACTTCATTTTCTAATCTACCTTTTAAATATAATTGATACTTGTTAAATAAATTACAATGTAGATATTTTTGAATAGATGTTGTAATCATTGTTGCTGCAATGTTATTTCCAAATAATATTTGACCCCCAATAAAACGGACACAATTTAAAACTAATAATAAGACAACATGTATTTTTGTTTTGTATGTGTCTTGAGTAAAGAAAGAAAATGCAATAACTATCATCATCTTATACCCATACCAGGTGGAAAAAGATATGCATGTAACATGAATTGAAAATAGAAAATCTCGTATTATATATATTTTGCATCTCTTTTTAGTATGTAGTTATGAATACACAGAGGTAAATTCAGATAAAAAGTACAATCAATAATATAATGATGTAATGTACCTATATACATTCCAGAACTCTCTCTTTTTTCACAAAAACGCCAACTTTTAAACTTAAAATCACAAAACAGGAATCAGTTTCCAAGCTACAGTATTATATCACTTCCTTATTTCACACAATTTGACGTACCAATAAAATAATAAACACATTTCCTTTTTTCCCAATTATTTGTCTTGCAGAATTATATTTCTCGTTCTATGGGTCAACATATGGACTCTTGTTAAAACAATAAGATGAAATATATAATATACGTCCGTAATTAATGTTGGTTTAGTAGAACTGAATTGAAGAAGCATGATATTCACATGCATACTATTCGCATAATTGAATTTGTATACAAGAGAGCCAATAACTGTAAAACACAATATATTCGAAATGAAATAGTTATATAAATTTTTGCTATACCCTGTTCCAAGATTGATATTTAACAATTACATCTCATGGTCCAAACGATTTTCATTCAGCAGTAAAAAAAATCTCATGTTGTTCATTTAAATACTCTTTATAACTTGTCAGGTTTAATACTCAGCTAATTATAAAAATAAAAAGATTACGGGGATTTCGCAATGCAACAGACATGAAAGTACACCATATGATAATTTCAAGAAAATGTGCGAAGTATTCCGAATGAATTCCTAGTAAAGAAAAGATATCAACATTTCCTCTTTATTTGTTAGAACACATGTCTGTCTTAAATACTGATATTTAAATATGATAATCATGTATACTTAGTATAACAACACAACAAACAGTACAATAAACTGTTTTACATTGTTTTAGATTTCTTAACAAAACGGATGTTCCTGACGACAATTGGATTCACAATAAATAGAAAATATTCACAGATGTATAATAAAAAAATACTGACAACCCAGTATATACAATTGCCTACTTTACAAGTGTTCTTGCACAATTTTGTTTTCCTAATTGATCCATTAAACATCTTATATGATTATGCATTTAATTACATGTAGAATTGAAGAGTTTCAAAATGTTACATTTATGTAGTTGCCTTACAGCAAAGAAATTTATTAATTTAAAAGCTGCTGTTGTAAAAACATTTTTAACAGTCTATGATTATTATGAATTAACTTTAGAAAGGTTCATGTACATGTCTTCAATACATAATTCGTAAAAAATGAAATATATTTCATCATTTTGCATGTGCATGTAAGTGAGAATGTGAGTAGACTAAGTATTTGGGTCCATTGAGTGAACATATATCAGTAAATACACATGTTTAGCCGAACATAATGCAGAAAAAAAAAAAAAAAAAAAAAACCAATGTCGGGAGAAAATTCGGAATATGCCATGGAAATTGTCCGGGATCTGCAAAACTAGATGATGATGATGAACATCCAATATTGTATTATAGTAAATATTACAATTTCTTAAAGCAAAGTGACCGCAAAATTCTATCCAAAGCATTTCTAACTATTAGGCTGATGCAGGAAAGATTTGAAGCTGGGAGAGCTTCAACTAGATAGTTTCTGTATGTGATTAGTTAAACAGTTTCTTTTTCAAACCCATTTATGGTGCCTCATTTCACTGATGGAATGTAGAACTTAAGCAAATACAAATAACTGTACCAGTGTTGTATGAATCATCCATGAATCATATTCTACATTCCTTTACTTGTTACCATAGTTTGTAATACATTGAAATACATTAATTTGAAACGCTAGTTATTAAAAAAATGAGAACGTATTATAGCATGGAATGATTATTTTTCTGACGTCGTCGGGCTAATAACTGCTGTCAGGTAAACAGGCACATTTGAATAAGGCGTGTTAGCGCGTTATGATAATTTATCTGCTCAACTCTTCAATTTTGCTTTTAACAATAAAATCAACTTTTTTGTTGAATGATTGTAAAACATAGTGCTTTGACAACATGTATGAAATATATTTTTAACCGAAATCACTGTTAACCGATAACATAGAAATCACTTTGTGGGAACTCCTTATGTAAATTCATTCACAGTGATTAGTTGCATTTTTATGAAAACGCATAGTAGAATGCAAATGTAATTAATTAAAGTATTAATATGGTTTTTGTACAAAATGATAAAAAAACCCATTCAGTTTCTCAAAGATGATTGGAATATATTTTATGCATTGATTGAAGAGAATAAAGAGTTAAGGATGCAACTGTTTATTTCTTTAAAAAAAAATGTTTGCTATATCTCTTACTTTGTACTGCACGCTATTATTGAAATGCGCTTCGATTGTTTACCTTGTCGTAGAAGATGCCATGTTATAACATGTAGGATCTAGCTGATACAAAGTAAAAAATAAAATTGAAATATAAAAAAAGAATAAAAAAGAATTGTTTATTTTGTTTACTTGAAATTCAGTCTACTAACATCGCGAAACAAATCAATATATGTGTTGTATGGACATGTATATTAACCCTTTTACATTCTTACCGGCCAAACTTGCCAATTTTCACAAAAAATAAAAATCAAAATATTTATGATAAACAGAACATTGTCATCTAACGATCATATTGAATTTCATATAAAATGTATTGAAACAGGTTTCCATAATTCATGCATAAAGTGATTATAACATAAGTACATGTCCACCCTGAAAATGAGTAACATATGCCCCAAATGTAAAAAAAAAAAAAATATTCAACTTTGGAATTAAAATGTGCAAATATTGGCATGTTATTGACAAAGTGACTTCAAAGTGTTTGCTTTTCTTTTATATCATTATTATCAAACTTTTTTTTATAAATTGCCAGAAAAAACAATATCAATACATTACATTTGTAAGCTTCAGCTGAGTTGTAATTGCTCGGACATGGTGGTTCATGGTTAGTACAGTCTGTTGCATAGTGATTTTGTATCATTGCACCTCTTGTGTTGAACTCCGTACAATAGCCCATGTCACAAAATGCATTCATTTAGGGAAAACAGTAATGTATTATATACATACCAAATAATTCTAAATAAGATTGTATATACCCAAGATAGAATGATAAATGCACACACTTCTAATGTGGCATTCATCCAACCATTAACAACACAATGCTATTGAAAAACATGTTGTTGTGGATTCAACCCAGAACAGTTCTGTTCAATGGACGGGCAGTCCATTCTCTGTGCCGCCTTATCCCAGGATACAGCGTCTGTAGGACAGTCATGAACGTAGTTCACTTTAAGGAGTGAGTATTCACATTGAGTGTAAGCTGAAATCTTAAATGTAACTAAAAATTGCAATATGAAATAATAGTCACTGTGCCGGAAAATTATCCGTCTTTGCTGCTTGTATCGGAAATTCATATATGCAATATGATAGACCATTGCTAAAAGAAAATATAATCATTTTTGTTATTAATGTATCTCAACTCTCAGGTGAGATATTAATTAACCTTAAAAAAGATAAATTCCCACAAAAAAACATTTGTCCGATAGGCCATTTTTTTTAGAATTTCTTACCGGAATAAAGAAAAAACTTCCTATAACAATTTATATTCCGATAGGATTTGAACAAAACTTTCATTTAACTTCAACATCTGATAGGGAATCTGTAATTTCAAAGGAACATTACCTGTCGAAATCAAATTCCTGCAGGAAATACTTTTTTCTCCATAGGCTATATAATTGCCATAGGATTTCCAGAAAATCATATAGGATTTTCAATATTTGCACTGGCATAATTATCCGGCAATGCGTTAATTATTAAATAAAACAATGTTTTTTACGAGTTGATGTATATCAACTCAGTATAGTCACTGCAAAGGGGTTTCCCGTCACTGGGTTAGATCACATTTTCGTACTGATGGACAAACTATAACACATTAATTATCAAAATGTAATGATATGAACCATGAAAGAATGACTTCTTTTATCGGAGGTAAAATTTGTTATCAACGTATTTTATTCAACAGAAAGTCATGATTTTCTTTTTGTTAATTGATATAAATCCGCACAAGAATATTGGTTCAAGGAAAATCTTCATACACATTTCATATACTAATAAGGATACATTATTGTTGCCATCAGTAAATTGCATAAAACAGATCAAGTATGTTTCTTCATAACCAAGAACATTTGTAGCGCCGTCGATCGGTTACGGCATAATTAATTAATATAACTGTGATAAATCCTTCCTTTGAGTATAATTCCTGAGTGAAAAGTCCAAGTTGTGTTTTACAATTTATTTACATTATCTCGAAATTTAATATCGTCACAAAATAAATCCAAGAAGAAGCACTGACTATATCTACGACAACAATAACAACTCTATCTCTAACTAACTACAACTAACTGTAAAGCTCTGTGACCCTCGCACCCTTATGCACACTTAGGATTGCTCATTAAGAGCAGCCGCTTTAATGAGGTCACATTATATAATAACGGTACATCGGTTGCTCTTCTGGAGCAACGGGTAGATAACTAATAAACATTTGAAATAAAATGATGATATATGAAAATAATTAAACTGAATATAATTTATGGCGTTACAACTTCCCCCCTCTTAACTTTTGGTTCCATACAACAGGTATTTATAAGCATGAAGTATAAATAAAAGAAATATCTATCGTCAGTGCTCTTCTTAAATAACATATAAACGAATAAATAAGACATATAACAACAAAGTATACAAGTTCAAAATTACAAATAATTATTTACAAAGAGTTCATAGTTACAATGTCAATATTTACACGGAAAAGTCTCCCTTCATCTCCCGGACGTTCCCTTTACGCAGGCACTCGGCAACGTCTTCCGCAATTTCACTAACCACGCTTCGGAAGTCCACATCTTCGGGATTTACGTCCTCGGAATAGATGATTTGTGAGGTTCGGCTCACTTCCGTTCGTCCATCTGGGTGCGTTGTAGTAACTTTATTGATGAGAAAACAAACTGACGATTTCGTCACAGTAACGTCTCTGTCAGTGTCCATTTCACTGTCACTAGCGGAAGAGTCGAGTAAATGGTCTTCATGTGCAGTTTCTGGTGTGTGCTCATCAACAGCGACTTCTTCTGTATTTTCTAGAAGTTCGTTCACAAAGCTGTCCGACGGAATCTCGAGGGAGCTTACCAACACATCGTCTAGGAAGTTCCATTCATTACTATGGGCGTGATCAGACGCTCTAGGAGATTCCTCTGTCTTCATGGCGAAAGTGGTCTCATCCTCATCCGATGATATGTTCTTGTACTGTTCACTAAGCACATACACAGGTTTACGCGCCGCTTCATAGCTCTGGCGGTTGACCGTAAACTTCTTGTCTTCCATGGCACATTTCAGGTCTTTTCCTTCTAATTTGTGGATTACTCTGTAATGTCTCTTCAAATTGAAGCTTCGCACAAATGTTCTTTGGCAAAAACTACACTTCAAACAGTCTATTTCATCCTTATGCTGCGTCTTAATATGCAAGTTCAAATTACTAATTCTGGAGAAAGTGCGGTCACAAATTTCACATCTCATAGTCTCTAATTTTCTCTATATCGCAATGGTTTTCTTATAATCAGTCCGTGTCTCGTCTGAACAGTCTTCAGGGTCGGGGTATTCTGGGGTGTCTCGTCTGTGGGTCCTCCCTCTGATTCGGCATCTTATTGGCTGGCGGCTGTTGACGGGGCCCCGGGTGGAAAATTAAGCGGCATCTTCAAATGGGTTTGTCTCCCTCCAGTGGCCGTTGCGCAGCGATGCGTGACGGGTACCCTCTGCAGCTGGGCGCTTGTATATTCGGTATCGCTACTCGCCGGGTATTGTTTATTCCCTCTATACGGTTTGATATTGTCGGAATGCACGACCACGGGCTTTGAATTTTGGGAGTGTCTTATTTGAAACAATACATCACTTAGTCTTTTTACAATAAGCCAGGGTCCTGTCCATTTTCGTGCTAACTTTGTTTTACATCCAACAGTAACTTTGGGCTGGCTCCGCCGAACTAGATCACCAATTTCATAATTAATAGAACGCACATTTCGATCGTAAACGCGTTTTGTTTATTTGCAAAACTTTGCACATCTCTCGGAATAGGGTAAGCATCCTTTATTGTTTGAGCATTCAAGTGCCTATAATCCACGCATAATCTCCAAGTTTTGTCTTTCTTTTGCACAAGTACAAGGGGAGATGACCAAGGACTTACTGATTCTTCAATCAAACCTTCAGTTTTTAATTTGTTTATTTCCGCATCCAATATGTCTCGTTTGAATATAGGTACTCTTCTTACAGGTTCTTTAAATGGTTTCTCATCATTCAAATTGATTTGATGTTCTCCAACATTTGATCGCTGTAAAGGCATCTCGGGATCGGCAAACGCAGATTTACGACTAAGTAAAAACTGCTTAAATTTCTCTGCTTGCTCTGATGTAAGATTTTGACATCCTTCAAATTACATCTCTCTCAAAAACTCAGGAATATCTTTAGACTTATTCCCAGTTTCCACGTTGCACATCATTGAATTCGGCAACTCGTCACTGACAAAATCAACGCATGTCACTAATGCAATTTCTGTGTTTTCTTTGACAAAAACTTCTTTGTCTCCCGGTTTAAAAACACGCACATAAATCTCACTATTTTCTGTATTAACTAATACTTGTCCAACCACAAGTCCATGTGTGTTGACAAATTTCATCAGCGGTACTAATATAGCATCCTTCATATTAGTACAAGGAATCACCTTAGATTTGATCACTGCTTCATATCTCGATGGAATTACAATACTATCCACTGATCGAACACGACAGCTTGTCTCTTTATCCTCACTCGTGTGCACACATTTCATCATCAGATTGTGATTCCTGTAGTCCCAGTGACATTCGTATTTCATCATAAAGTCTTTTCCAAGCAGGTTACACTTCACGCCGCCCACAAAAACTCGGAAATAAATATCTTTTTTTCCAAACGTGAAAATCATATTAGCTGTCCCAATTACGTTTAATGGTCTTCCATCTGCAGTTTCAAATTGTTTCCGCACTTGTTCCAGTACAGGTCTGTTCTGTGGAAGAATACTTAAATAAACCTCCTCAGAGATGAAAGTATTTGCCGCACCAGTGTCGATTTTCCACTCAATTGATGTCCCCTCGACTAGACCCTTAACTCTCATATCAGAATCTCCAACCACTACTACACAAGATTGAGTTGTGATGTCGGGTAGCTTTTCTGCATGTTCAAAATCGGTGTGCGTTTCAGGAGTTTGCGTTTCCGCAAATGCCATGTGATGTTTCACATGATCATCCTCCGTACTAGGCCTATCTTGTGCGTTGACCGACGCATGGCCTACTGCCTCGGTCGACTTTGGTTTAACTGCTGATCCCCGGTTCCCGAGTAGTTGGCATATCGTTTTCCGTATCTCAAACCATTGTCGGCACTATTATTGTTAGACAGTCTCTTCTTAGGACAATTCCGCATTAGGTGTTGAGACGAGTTACACTTATAACATCTCTTTGTCGCATTGTCAGTGTTAAGAGATGTTCCTTTACCAGCATAGCGTCTGTCATCAATATTGTATACCGGTGGCTGATAATCTTTCCTAACCTGGTATCTCTTATTCTCGGTAGAGCGAATGCACTTTTCTTGCATAGCAGCGGTCAATGCATCGTCTAAAGTTTTTGGGCGCGTTCGTTTTACTGCAAGCCGGAATTCTTCACTAGCACTACAGTTATCCAGGAATGTCTTCATTGAGCTTTCTAGTACGTATTCTCTGTTCTCCGGATAAGCACGTCGATACAAATCTTGTATAGCTTGACAAAAATCCCGGAATGTCTCTTTGTCTTGTTTCCTTCGTAACTTTGCCTCGGCGATGTAACTCTCCTTAAGTGCTGTATGTCCGAATCTTTGGTTCAGTGCACCTTTTAATAACTGGTAGTTTCCTACAGTATTTTCCGGAAGTCCGTATGCAAACGCTTCAGCTTGATCCCTCAAAGTTGTTAGAAGAACACGCGCCATACGCTGCTCAGTCCATTGATTTAAACTGGCCACATTTTCAAAATATCGAATAAATTCACCCCAGATGATAGTTCCATCTCCTTTGAAAGTGCATTTAATTTGAATATGAACATCCGAATGTACGGCTGGTGTTCCTCGTGTCACGTTTGTAGAATCCGCGGGCAAAACAAGGTTAGTACGTGTCCGTCGCCTTGAAGTATTTATTTCTGGCTGCACTACGTCTTCGTAATTTGCTACTCGCTTACAGCAAATTTTCCATAACACACTCAAGAAAATAACGCTTGTTAAAATAATCACAATCAAAATTTGAAATTCTCGCGTCAATTTATTTACGAGATTTGACGGCCACAGATTGTAAAATCCAGCAATCGCAGATACACATCCGATTATAAAAATAATCCAAAATGTTACAAATTTTCTCCAACTTTGGTCATTGTCGTTTTCGTAAACACTTAAATCCATTTCAGGAGACATCGGCGATGGAAATTCTGGCGTCTGACACACTGGCGGATCCATGTTCTCGTAATCCGTAAATAAATTTCTCCGCGCTGTTGAAGTTCTCGGCACTCTCGGTGTTTCGGGGGTCCTTAATGTATCCATTTTCACTTTCTTTCGCAATAACTCCAAACATCACATATGCAATGTGTTAGTTAATAATTAACAATTTCCTCCGGATATGCTTTTACTCTGCATTTACAACATGGGCATTTGTAAAAGCAAATATCACCTGTATCTACTCGTTTGATGCAGTTAAAGTTCTCTTTTCGGTTAAACATCAAGTAACAGCTCGGACACTCTTTGTGGGCAAATAGATCCATCCGTCCAACAATCATACGATGTCCATTTTCATCGAAATCAACTACATTCACAAATCTTTGTCTCTGCACCGAATCTCCTTGATTTAATTCCATGGTTACAAATTTCCAATTTCAAACACAACAATTCACAATTAAAGTCCACAATTAAAATTCGTAGAAATTATCACAATCCCACCGCTGCCACCAGTTGTAGCGCCGTCGAGCGGTTACGGCATAATTAATTAATATAACTGTGATAAATCCTTCCTTTGAGTATAATTCCTGAGTGAAAAGTCCAAGTTGTGTTTTACAATTTATTTACATTATCTCGAAATTTAATATCGTCACAAAATAAATCCAAGAAGAAGCACTGACTTTATCTATGACAACAATAACAACTCTATCTCTAACTAACTACAACTAACTGTAACGCTCTGTGACCCTCGCACCCTTTTATACACTTACGGGTTGCTCATTAAGAGCAGCCGCTTTAATGAGGTCACATTATATAACAACGGTACATCGGTTGCTCTTCGGGAGCAACGGGTAGATAACTAATAAACATGTGAAATAAAATGATGATATATGAAAATAATTAAACTGAATATAATTTATGGCGTTACACATTTTTATTGACTGATAAAAATGTCGCTATAATTAAATATGACGTATTTGCGTGTATATGAAACTTCAGTGATATCAGCGCTGTTATCGCTTTTATGCAAATGAGCTCAGTTCAGTGTTTGACGTTTTATTAACGTTTTCCCCGGAAAATTGATCGCAGGTGAAAAAATACGCGAGGAAAAAATCAGCCCTGGATTGCAAAATGATCGGCAAGACCGTCTCTGAGTCTCCACAGTAGCGCCTTGAGGCCGAATCTGTGATGGAGGAGATCATCGATGCAAAAGTGAGCCAGCTTTCGGAAACGAAGAAGCTGCTTTCATCATCTAAACCCAGCGTCATCTTTGCGCACTCTGTTTATGACCGGTACTGGGGCTCCGGATTGGACGCGGATAAAACTCTACATACCAATCCTGATGCCTGGCCTGGCAGATATGTCCTTGGAAAAATTATCAAGCAATATGCTGAAAAATGCAGAGCTAGAATGCGCGCGTGGTCACAACCCCGGCATCAGCGCAAGACACGCCAGAATGAGATCGACAGCTACTGAGGGTAAATGTTATCAGATTTATTGACTATCCTATCCAACATATTCTTTGCTTATTTTATTTTTTTTTTTTGGTTTTTTTTTATCTTCATTTTTCACTTGATAATTGTTCATTTCTTATTTGTCTACAATGTCTAGTATAAAATGTCTATCACTTAACTGTAGAAGGTTAAACGATTCTAACAAAAGATTAATATTGTATGATTGGCTGAAAGACAGAGATTGCGACATTGCCTTTTTACAAGAAACACATTTTGTATCACATAAGGAGGCTAACTATAATGCTAGATGGTTAGGTTCTTCATATCACTGTTTTTCTCACTCTCCGTATTCCAGAGGTGTCACAATATTGTTTAGAAAAAAGTTCTCCTTTAAGATCCTTAACCAACGCAGATCTGATGATGGCCGTATACTTTTATTGAATATTTTACATGACAACAAAATTATAACACTTACTAATATATATGCACCAAACGCCGAAAAACTAAGATCTGACTTCTTTAAACAAGTTTCTAAATGGATATCTCAATATAGCTCGAACGACGAAAATGTCATTCTTACTGGTGATTTAAATTGTGATACAGCTAGCAAGAAAGACAAGAGTTCAAAATTAATGCAAGATATGATTACTAAATTTTCTTTTATCGATCTCTGGTCAGAATTAAATCCCCAGAAAAAACGTTTTACTTGGTGTGATGGGCAAAATATAGCTAAAAGTAAAATTGACTAAGTATTGTTTACGGACAACTTCTGTTATAAACCCGTAAAAATGTTTTTAAGCAAACCCCCAAACGTTTCCAAGGTCAGATTAACTGATCATCTTGCTCTAATTTTTAAATGTGAATTTTCCAGTAACAAGCGCGGAAAAGGTTTCTGGAAATTAAATACTTCGATCTTAAAAGAATCATCATACTGTAACTTAATAAACATTTTTTTTGACAAATTACCTGACGATATAATGCAAACTTCAAATCATAAAACGAAGTGGGAGCTTATAAAATTTAAAATAAAAACAATAAGTATAGAGTATTGTAAAAACAGGTCCAATAATTTTAAGAAACGTATACACGAAATAGAAAACGAAATAGAGCAAATGGAAAATAAGCATTTTACCGAAATAAATATGATACGAAAAAAAGATATTGAAAATCAACTTGATAATATTTATGAAATTAAGGCTAAAGGAGCACAAATTCGATCGAGAGCTAGATGGTTGGATGAAGGTGAAAAAAATACAGCATACTTTTTAAGGCTTAAAAATAAACACCAGTCACACAATGTTATAAACAGAGTACGAATTAACGACGAAATATTTAGCAAAACCGGAGATATACTGAATCAGTTATGTAAATTTTATGAGAACTTATATTCATCACAGGGCATTTCAGATGAAAAGATTGGCGATTACTTACGGGATATAGAAATAAACACTAAGTTAAGTGACGAAGACAAAGAGTTCTTTGATAAAGCTCCAACAATACAAGAATGCACTGAGGCCGTACTTGAAATGAAGAACAATAAATCTCCCGGACTTGACGGCTTGCCTGTTGAGTTCTATAAAATGTTTTGGAAACAACTAACGCAATATATGTTCGATGCGCTAATAAAATCTTTTGAGGATAAGGAACTAACAAATACGCAAACATGCTCTGTTTTGTCTTTGATTCATAAGAAAGAAAAACTAGATGAACTTCAAAACTATCGTCCCATAAGTTTAACAAATTGAGATTACAAAATTATTGCTTGTGTTTTTTCTCGACGTTTAAAAAAATTCTAGACAAATTTATAAACCCCGATCAGTCTGAATATATTAAAGGACGTTATATAGGAACAAATGCTAGACTTATTTTAGATATTTTTGATTATTGGGAAAAAAACAATGAATCAGGAATCCTCTTATTTGCTGACTTTCAGAAGGCATTCGATTCTGTTGAATGGGAGTTTCTGTTGCAGTCAATCATGAAATTTAATTTCGGTGACAATTTTGTTAAATGGATCAAAATTTTGTATACAAATTCTTATTTCTATATAAAAAACAATGGTTGAATCTCTAGAAAATGTCATATGTATAGAGGTATTAGACAAGGATGTCCTGTCTCAGCTTTTTTATTTCTATTTGTAATGGACATTTTATCAACAAGAATTAATAATTCTGATCGTGTTAATGGATTCAAAATAAGCAACACACGAAATGAAATTAAATGCATACATCATGCAGATGATAGTACTTTCCCTGTTAAGGACATAGAATCCCTTGAACATGTTGTCAAAATTATTGAAAACTTTGGATCTGTATCAGGAACAAAGTTGAATTTATCAAAGACGGAATGTATTCCTTTAGGGGCGCTTAAACATACTATGGAAGGCGAAACAACTCTTAAAGGCATAAAAATTAATTTTGAAACAATTAAATGTCTGGGTGTATATATGGGGCATAATAAAACCGAAAATAATGAAAGAAACTGGTTATGTAAACTTAAGGAATTTGAAAAAATACTTGACTCTTGGCGAAGTAGAAAATTAACTATTTTTGGAAAATGCCAGCTTCTAAATTATCTTTTAATCTCCAAGGTCTTGTACACGGCTACTATTTTAGAAAAAACCCTGAAAAATCTTTCATAAAGAGTATTAATAAAATAATTTTCTCCTTTCTTTGGGGTAATCGAGAGCGCATCAAGCGTAACACCTTAATTAGAAACATAAATGAAGGCGGCATTGGTATTACAGACTTTGAATCAAAACTCAAAGCTATAAAACCTTCTTGGGTTTCGAAAATTATTCAAAATAGAAGTAGTCTATCTTCACTCTTAAACGCTTGTGTAGTTAAACATAATATCGACATTCCATTTTTGATCAATTCAAGCATTACAAAATACGAAGAATTTAAATTAAACTCCCTTCCTGTGTTCTATAAAGAGGTCCTTGTGGCCTTTAACGAATGCAAAGATATTTCATTAACCAATTTTGCTAATCAAAATATATGGTTCAATAAAAACATATGTTTTAAGGGTAAATCTCTATTTTTTTTCAAGTTGGATAAAAGGTGGTTTATTACTAGTAAAAGACCTCTTTAATGAGAATGGCTTCAAAACAATAAACGACATAAAAGAATGCTTGGCATCAACAAGCAATTTTTTATGTGAGTACTTTATAGTTAAAAATGCAATAAAGTTGCACCTTTCAAGAATATATTTACGAACCATAAATTTCACGAATTCGCTCACTAAGTCACATTTCTATTTTGAAGGAAAGCTGGAAGATACTTCAAATAAAAAGTCTAAATTTTTCTACAATATTCTTATAAACAAGAAATCCCAAAAACCTATTATGGAAAATATATGGTGTAAGGAATTCCAAATAGACAAGTACTACTTTAATGTAATCTACAAGAACAAGATTCGATCATTATTTGATAAATCTGTATCAGAGTTTAATTATAAATTACTTCACAACTTGTTGACCATGAATCTAACGGTTAGTAAATGGGATAAAAACATTAATGGGAACTGTAATAATTGCAATACGCCAGAAAATATAAAACATTTAATCTACGAGTGTGACTTGACAATGCCACTTTGGCGGAACATTTCTCTAATACTAAATATTGATGTTACATGGAAATTGATTGTCATTGGTTTTATTTTCACGAGCAACAAATATACTCTTATCCTAGACAACACTTTGTCATTCATTGCATGCAAAATTTACAAATATAAAATGAAACGTAGAATCTTAAACGAACATGTGTCATCTGAAGATATGCGCTGTTTTTAAAAAAAATGCTTTAATGCAATTGTATCTTACTGTAAAAAAAATCAAAATGTGTAAAGTTAAATTTCAGCATTCTTGAAAAGTTAGCAAATAGTATATTATAAATAAATTATTATACACTTTATTAATGTACTATTATAATGTACAAGAGGGAGACCTGTCCCTCTTCACATATATGCGGTAGGCAATTTTGGACTGTGATGCTGTTGTTAGTCCTGTCGCATTGCATTTACTTTATGTTCCGATTGTATAGTTATTGCTAAAAATATTTTATTGAACAGGTATGTTCCACAAATATATATACAATATTGATACGAATATTATATCAATTTGCGGAATGATACCTCCCCGAATAGTACTCTTATTTTACTTTACTATTACTTGTATCAAAATGTGTTATTTCATATTTACGTCTAATTACGCTTAAAAAAATACAAAAAACCAAATACCTTGTACAATATATATAAATGCTCTACAAATGTATATACAATATTAATACGAATATTATATCAATTGATATTTCATATCTAAGTCTATTTACGCTTAAAAAAATACAATTATAAATACTGATTCATATATATCGTTGATTAGCATTACTGATCCAGGGGGCCCCTTGTAAACAGATAGCCATGCTATGACCTTGAATTGCTAGTATTACATAATGGTCACTATGATATTTATGTGTACCTAGATGCTGCGCACTGAATGCTGTTAATGATAATTGACAGAATGAACTCTGTGACTCTTGTAGCAATGCGTAGTATTCCTAAATGATGTTATGAAACCACGTCATAATACGGGCAGAATAATATCCAAATTGAGAGTTTAACAACATGTGACCTATTTGGCGATTCTGTGTCTGCAACGGATGCTCTAGTATTCTATATTGAGTCATGTATTGTGTATTCTATATATTAACCTTTGTAACCTTTTATGCCGTGTATGAATGAACGTATTGTGAGTAAGTGATGCCTCATACTAGGTGGGGGGGCTCCGAGACCCAGGACTCGGAGACCCACATCGTGCATCCAGACTCTTTGATTGGCAGTTTTGACGGTTTTGTTACTTTATTTAGAAATAAAATATTAATCTTAATTTTGAACACTAAATGTTCACTCATGATCGTCGTATATGGGCCGAACTAGTCAAAACTGTCCATCATAAGTAAAACCTTATATATACCCATATGAAATGAGATTGTGCAGACTCCTGATTTGGGCTGCGTTAGATTGTTGTAATCTTAACTATACGATCACGCTTAATAAAACCGTTTGAGAAAGAAATACTGGACTTGTCATCCATAAGCTTGAGCTGACCCTCAATAGGATCCTGTAAGACAGAAGGCTTACACCCTGGCACCCCAGGTGATGTATATATAGAGAGCCTCTGCGGAGGTATTATCTTGCATCCAAATGTACTGTGTTAAATAAATACATACAAAAAAGAAAAAAAAAGTTTTCCCCGGGCACACAAGAGTTGAAATCAAGAACATGAATGCGTTTCATTACTTACACTTTATCAAAGGTAAAATAATTTTGTGTGACAAAACAAAGAGTAGAAGCACAAGAGTTAAAAATAATCAAGAGCTGGGGGAGGGGTGGGGGGTTCTGTGTGATTTGATCTTTCGTCGAGTTGAAGGTCAGTGTAGCCCTGCAACATGCACATCAGGAAAACAGCGCCTATATTCATATACGTCATAGATTTAAAATAGATTTGCGTGGTAGTTACTGCGTGGCGATATATATAGTTTTGAGCAGCGTTGATTCAGAAATAATGGACATTATGGTTTTTTTTTTTTTTTCAAATCGGTTTGATAAACAGAGGCAAGCTATTTTACCTAGTCTATAGAATGTCAGCTTGTAGTTAATGGTGTGCATTTTGGACATGAGTAGAATTTTGTCATTTTGGTTTTTTTTTTGCTTTCTTGTGTAATGATTTGAATTTTATTTTTTATTTTATTTAAGTACATTATATTTATATATCAATGTAGAATAACTTTAAATGCTATAAAATAAAAACAACAAGACTGAAATCTACACGCCCCGTTTATGGATTGGTCAAAAACTAGGCAGCGACCTAAGAAAAATCACGGACTGCACGGAATAAAATCATGGAGACGATTTTGGTGTTTCTTTTTGCTAACGTACTGATGATCATAAACAGTAATTTTGTGAATTTTACTTACCTTTTATAATCAATTTATTAATTTGAGAAAAAAGATGCAAATACAAACAATCAAAAGCCTCTTGGTGATTCAAGTGGGTAATGAAGGTAGCAATCATTGCAGAAAAAAATTACATAACCCGCTAACGCGGATAATGTATTTTTTTTCTGATTTGTCGCCATCTTCATATCCCCCATGAATCACAAAAGAAAGCATTTTATTTTTTGAATATAACACAGGCACCTGAAGTTTTTAAAAACTTTTTTCTGAATGAAAAAAAAAAATATTGTACTATAATATATAGCACATGAATTTTAAAGAGAAAAGTTTAAAACGTCACATGCATGTGATTTATAAAACCCTTTAAAATCTTGTGTCTATACAGTTTTGTAAAAATGGTTTGAAATGCAATGTAAAAATGAAACAAGGTTTTGAAAATAAGTATAATAAGTTGAGGAATGACAGAAGAAGAGACCATCATTTGATCATATTGACTGATTGCTCTCAGTGAAGTACATACAGATATATAATGTTAGTTAAATAAGGCCGATTGAATGAACTTAACATTATTTGTGTTGCTCGTCATAACAATACATACAACATGTATGAATTTTAATATGAGGCAAAATAACGCGATACCCTTTTAATGACGTTTGTTTGTAAAACAAAAAAAAAACATCATTTCTTATCCATTAAAATATGGCTTAATTGACCGGGAAAACTACCGCAATGTATATTATTACACAAAATTTGATATAAAATCGGACCGTGCAGCTTTAAAAAAAGGTGTTGCTCTGTGGTTTTTTTCTGTTTTTGTATGCGTAATTTGCAGACTTAACAATAAACTCATATTTATTGCTTTTTATGTTATGACAACTGTTTTAGTCAGTTTTGGGTAAAAACAAACCAGTTCAATATATGTTTACATTTTGACCCTTCTATGTACAAGATGGCCGAACATCCCTCTTTAAAATAATAATATTATTATCCACAGCAACATTTGACGGAAATTCATACCAACAAAACACATATGTACACAATAACAATAACAAGACTCGAGTTTTGGTTACAAAACAAAGAAATAAAATCTCTGTATCGTGCTTCCAACTCAATATATGAATTTTAAATTTTAGTACGACATTGAAAATGCCCAAATTAACCATTCTGAACATAAAGAAAAAGGGAAAATGAAATTTAAAATGTTTAGTCCAAGTCCCTTTAAAGAATATTTGTAAAGATATGCTCCTCTATGAAATTACTTATTTAAAAAATGCATGATCTTTCACGATTCATGATTTTTTTTATATGTTATGGCCTAGTATAATGAAGTACATGTACCTTTATACTTTATTAATTATTTATTTTAAGTACTGCTTATTGAGAGCAGAAAAGGGGCAATAAATGTCTGATATTATTCCTGAAGCACCAACTCGTGTCAGTATTCTCAGTACTTTGATTTCATAAAACAAATGACTCATACGACATATACATGCAAATTGTAGATTTTATAATAAAATTGTAGACCACAATGTAGCTCATCAAAACATAAATTTCCAATTATGAAATTGATATCTGCTATCTACATGTACATGCTTGTGTATATATATTTTACATATCATAATGTGATTCATATACTGATATGATAATTTATGCATCATATTTTGATAGATTTTTTTTTTCATTCCAATTTAATCTTAGAATACTAGATGATACTTTACATTTTAAAATGATGTTATATGCTTGATATGTCGAACCATATTTTTGTTCGTTTCTGTATACACTGTTTCTAATTTTTTTTAAATTCATTTCTTAAACTGATATAAAATTAAGCATGGCTGGATTTTAAGAGGAGCAGGCAGGAATAAAAAAATAATTTTAAATGGATGTGTATACATGTATGTGGCCTTAATTCTTT
Source organism: Magallana hongkongensis (assembly GCA_015776775.1). Lineage (NCBI taxonomy): Eukaryota > Metazoa > Mollusca > Bivalvia > Ostreida > Ostreidae > Magallana > Magallana hongkongensis. The sequence continues at coordinate 902,720 of VIAA01000043.1, read as the reverse complement.
TTGTTGTAGCTGATTGAAAATAAAATAGAAGTTAATATATTGGTCGTTACGACTTCGGTACAACCGAGTTTTACTGTAGTAGCATTTATTTCAAATTATAAACCCTGCTAAAATTAAACATGAATGATAATTTAAGCCTATCTTGAAAAGGCGAATAACCTAGAGTTTGGCAATTAGGATATGCATAAAACCAATTAAAGAATTAGCTTCAATATGTCCGAAGTCAGACTTAATTCTTTATCTTGTAGAGAGAAATTTCTACACGAAAACAACTGTAGAAAGGAACACACCTATGATATCCAATGAAACTGTAAGATACAACGCATTCCATAATTTGAATTCATCTTCTGTTTAAAACGACACTGAAAAGTAAATGACAATCAATTTTCAATTCTAACAACCACAGAACTTAATGTAGCGCCTATTCGAAATTCAATAATCATTCTTTTATGTCTAAGCACTATAATACTGGTGCTATACTTAGCATCATATGGAAACTTTGTTGACCGTTTAAGAAAATTTATCATGCGAATGGAATAACAACGGTGACATGGATATTGACTTGATTTGAAATCAATACAGCTGTATTTAATCAAAAACAGATATGAAATAAAGTTTAAAAACACAGCTTGAAACATATTTTAGGTCGTGACATGTTTGAGTTTGAAAATTATTCAACAGTTTTCTAACTGATGTATATACATATTTTTTAACACACGTTACGAATTATATTGTGTGGAATGTATAGTTTGTTATTATTTTTTGAAGAGGACTTTAAAATCACCAAACTAAAGATCGATAATCAACACTGCCCTGAACAAAAGAATAAATTTATATATGCATACATTATTGATAATTATAAAAAATAACTTAGTACATGTTTTTTTTTTATTTAAGTATGATGGACAGGTGAGTAATATTTTTTACGTGGAAATGATATGAAGTACGCAACTAAATACAAAATATGGTCATTTTTTATTTTCAACTGTTGTTAAATTGAAAAAAAAAGCTTGCATGACAATTTCAAACTTGTATCATTGAAAGCAAGTAACACTACTGGCTCTAAAAACCCCTGTCCGTATGAAAATCCCCTGTCTTCCCCTGTCACCCCCTGTGTTTTCACTGTCATCCCCTGTACATCCCCTGTTTGCCACTGTACAGAGCCCCTGTATACCCTGTCATCCCCTGTGCGCCCCTGTACACATCCCCCTGTGTGCCACTGTAAGCCCCTGTCACCCCCTGTACGCCCCTGTCATCCCCTGTAAGCCACTGTATACCCCTGTACAAGCTCCTGACATCCCCTGTACGGCTTTTGACTGGGTTTTTTTCAATATCATTTTCTTAATTCAACTATTGAAATCACATGTGATACATTTTGAGCTATATGTCAATATTTGCATTCAACAGCGCCGAATCACAAGACACACTGTTATCGTAATTTTGGAAATAACATGTTTTAGTTGATCATATACTGATACTTCAAAAATCATGCTAACAACTAAAGATTTGAATTCACCGGGTGGTAAACCTCATGTGAGGGTGGGAATTATTTGTTTTATATTAGGTGTGCAATCCCTCAGGGTATGTAGTCCTTTGGAGCTCGGGAACATCGCTACTCCCTAATGTTTGAAAAACAGATAATCATAAAAATACAACATAGAGGGACTTATTCATTTTTAAAATTGTCTACAGATTTATGTACACTTTACTTATGAATATCTTAAGCCTATAAATCATATGATTCTTGGTTATTAACAACACACTAGAAACTAAGATCAAGCGCAGCACATGGTTTTTAATTTTGTATAATATCTAAACATATAGGAACGCACTAAAACCAATAAATTAGTCAGAATATAGAATTTATAATCATCTATGTAACGATAGATTACACCTTTCTCCTTTTTTCTAAACAACGTTATGGCTATACCTTTATTAATTTCCCGTGAATAGCAAAATAAAGCTTCAATAGCTTACATGTATATAAGTTTGTCTTAAAAATTATTTTGTTTGTTTCAATAAGTTTCTGACCGGCTTATTTGACTCTTGAATTGAATTTAACCTGATGTTTTAATTTCATACTCAATTTCATTAATTTCCAAAATCTACATGTAATTGTCATACCTCTTTTTACTGCAAAGTGGAAGATATCAAAGATAATTTAATTAATTGCCAGTGAACAGAATCAAGTGGAAAGAAAACCTGATTAGTCATGAGAGAGAGAAAAAGAGAGAGAGAAAGAGAGAGAGAGAGAAAGAGGGAAAGAGAGTTTGCATTGATTTTGAATCAAATTTATAAATTGTATGGTTTACCCGGGAATTAATTTCCTAATAAGTAAACATGCAATCCTAATTCTTATTACCTTTATCATTCCGCAACCCTGTTCAGAACATACACAACATGCATGTAAATGTAGAACTAGTGTTTTATATACATTAGCCTAAGGAGTTTATACAGAGAGAGAGAGAGAGAGAGAGAGAGAGAGAGAGAGAGAGAGAGAGAGAGAGAGAGAGATTGCATCGATTTTTAACTAAAAGTTACTAATAGTTTAACCGGGAATTAATTTCCTAATAGGTAAACATGCAATCCTTCTTAACTTTCATAACCAATTTGCTATAATTATTTAGATTAACATAGAGCTGTCAAACTGATTTTTGATTCGTCAATGTTTTATACTACACCAGATCAATTGATCAAAAAACTTGAAGACACAAGATTAACAACTAGCTGATTGAAGCTACAGTTTTCAAAGGAGGGGATGTTGACATTATTTCACTCGGACAGTGATATATAATAGCTACTGTACACAGTGTTTCTTGACAATTTGCTGTTTGTCATACCTATATAATTATATCGTTCCCGATATCAACCCTTTATATTGTTTTATTAATAAAATTACGTGATTATAGGTTACAAAAGTATTTAGTGGGTTTCTCCCCTTCTTCTACCCATCTTGTACGTGACCTTATTATTTGACCTTGTATGTTTGTTTTTCTTATTTTCTCTTAAGATAACCTCTTCTCCTCAACCATAGATGTATTTAGAGGCTGTTCCGATTCCAACTGTTCTAATTCTTCATATGATATTTTTTCTTGTTTTTCTTTTTCCTTTCTTTGTAAGATGCATAAGAGATAGTTATTCCCCTTATTTCCCTGAGAAGAACTACAAGGAATGTGCTATCATCAATGGTATCAAAATGATAAAGATTATCAGCATAATTTGTTTGATTTTTAAGAGAAGTTTTCTTTACTAGTTTTATAGTTTGTATTACTTTTTCTTCATATACTTCATCATGTATTTTTTTATTTTATTTCCATAATCACAGCTGAATGATCTGATCTATAACCTGGCTTCATAGAAATGTTGTTAACAACATTTGATAAACTCTCAGCAACTAGTATGACGTCAAGGCGAGGTTGTCTCAATGGATTTTTGTTCTTCCAAGTATAAATTTTTATTTTCTGGGTACAAGATTTTGTAGTAGTCAACCATTTGTAAATCTTCCATAATTTCTAGCACTTTCTCCCTTGCTTTGGGATTGGTAACATGTAAATAGTTGTGAGTATCCATTGAAGCATTAAGTGCAATGTTCAAATAACCACAAAGAACAAAGTAGTCACTATCAAGTTCAAGAAAAGTATCTTGGATTTTTCATAAAAACCAGGATTTTCTGTGTTCGGTCCATAGACATTAATGAGAGTAATTTTATTTTCCTCAATAACAAGATCCAATGCCAACATGTTTCCATCATTATCTTTTTTTTTTCTGAGAAACTTAAATTCAAAATTATTATTAAAAAGAATGCATACTCCTCTTGAATTTGAAGTAAAGGAATTAAAAAAACCCACTTGTAACCCCATTGTGCTTCAACATATGGCTCAGTATCAAAAACAAACTGGGTAACTTGCAGACAGAGTATAGAAAATCATACATAGAAAAAGTAATGAATGTTAAGAAGCTAACAAGGACTATATTTTGGCACGGCAAAAGTTTCAAAAATCATAAAATGATTGAAAATGGTGCGAAATACATGTGTTTCAAAGCTGTTGGCAAATTGCTTTTCATTTCAATGTGAAATGTAATTTGTTTTAAAGTAAAAGGAACTCTAGGAACCTAGAGTAGGTGTTTCAATATATATATATATATATATATATATATATATATATATATATATATATATATATATATATATATATATTTCAAGATGGAGTTATTTTGAGAAATTTCAAGTTACTTTTAAACAGTTTAGACAAATTTTTCAACTGTTTCTGTGCGTAAAGAAAAAGTGATTTAAAATAAATTTATGTAAAAAAAAATGATATGTGTTCTCGCTAGATTTTTTGCTATTTTATCATTATTTTTGATAATTTTACTGAAAGTTGCCGTATTTTCGTATTTGACGTGTGGGTACGACGTAATTTATTTTATAACCCGTTCCACTTATTTAGTGATAATAACATCACTTAAAAATCAAATTAAGACTTCTTAAGTTTAAACTAGAAGCTTACATTTTTTTAAAGCAATTTTGGAGAGTATGAAAATAACGCGGATATAAAAAAGAAGCATACTTTTATTATGAATTCGAAGTTGAAGGGCCTCCCGTGTACCCCCGGTTAGCATTGGCCTTTGAAAAACAATAGTTCTTAATTTTACTTTTGTATTATAAAGACATTTCTTTAAATTAAAAAGATTTGTATAGTTGCTATTAAGGAGGCTGGGGGGTCAACATATAAAATAATAAAAAACCATCAGATTTATTTGAAATTTTTAAAGGCGATTTCTTTTAAAGGTGATCAATATTGTCTAAAATGGCAGCCACCCCCCTGCCCCCTTAAGAATATTAAATTAAAAAGCCCACTGTTGCCCTCTTATTCTAAATCAGAGAATGCAGAACATAGTATTTTTATATCAAAAATTTAGAGGAAAGGGTGGTACCAAATTTTTAAGTAGGTTCCCAATTACCACATTCTCTTTGTCAAATGTAATGTTAAGTGTTAATGTAAATTTATGCGAATAGCCTCAAATCTAGAAAACGGATGATATTTGTAAGATATGGACTTTTATTTTGGTTATCAAAATCATCGCAACTAATTTAGAAAATTTAATTCCCAGGCTTTGCTCCTCCCTTTTATCGGTCAAAATAGTTACGATATACGTACTATAAATGCTTGTTGGTTTTTTTTCTTTTGAAGATTTATTACCGACCCAAACTACTTTACAAACATCTCTCTCTCTCTCTCTCTCTCTCTCTTTCTCTCTCTCTCTCTCTCTCTCTCTCTCTCTCTCTCTCTCTCTCTCTCTCTCTCTCTCTCTCTCTCTCTCTCTCTAGATCTCTCGTTTGAGACTACATGACTGTCATTACTTAGCTTTTATGGTAAAAAGTGACGCTCCAATTCTTGCTAATAATCTACGTAGTTATGATGTATTGCTTCCAATCTGCAGTAATTTTCCAACTTACGATTCTTACATGAAAACTAAGACTAGGTATGTATTACTACTTTATTATTTACACTATAGACCTAAATCGAATTTCGTTATTATAACTAAGAGCATTTGACGTTAGAAAATGTGAAGCGGGAAACCTTGAGATGTCTCCTTTATGACGTCATAAACAAATGTTCACAAAACAGCCAGTCGAGTTGTCTAAATTGAGTACAGAATTTGATGACGAAAGCAAACCCGCGACCCACCTTCTCTCTCTCCTGTGTTATAAGTTTGAGACTACACCGCTGGTTTTTATTTACAGTTTGAATTTTTACGTAGACTGAAACAAACAAGTTGTCTAAATTGCGTACAGAATTTGATGACGAAAGCAAACCCGCGGCCCACGTACAGAATTTGATGACGAAAGCAAACCCGCGACCCACCTGAAGCTGAATCTGAGAGAGAGAGAGAGAGAGAGAGAGAGAGAGAGAGAGAGAGAGAGATGGATGTAAAATATTATGGTCCTCTGTTTCGGCAATAATATTTTAACAAGTGATTAGTTATTAATTCAATATATAATGATATATCAATAAATAAATATATTATTATTACATGTAACTATTTTGCCCGCAAAATAGGGAAGAGCACAGTTGGGGAATTCATTTTTTGAAGTTGTGAAGATATTGATAAGCAAAATAATTGCCCGGAGCTTAAAAATAGCAACTGTTTTCTAGATTCGAGATTATATACATTAGGTCTAACTTATATTTCGATCAAGCAAATTAATATGGAAATGCACTTGCCAACAAAGTTGATGCCTCCTTTCCCTCCGTGATTTTAGATATTTAAAATATTATGCTCTGCGTCATCTGATTTAGAATAAAACTGTTAAAGCTAGCTTTTCCGGTTAATACTTTTTTAATATCAACTGAACTGATCTCTTCATGTATATAAAACAAAGGTACACAAGAGGCTGCCCCCCCCCCCCCCCCATTTAATAGTTTTGGATTCATGATAAAAATCTGTTTAATATCGAGCTCTTTTATATTCTCAAAAAGTCCATTTTTAAAAGAAAGATTTATGCTTCAGCAAGTTTATTATGGTAGGTGGTCTAATCATCAGGAAAATTGTCACTTTAACTGTATCAAAGTTATATGTACGAACGTGGCTAAATGTGGATGTATGTAAAATATTGTCTCTTTTCTGTAATTTTGTGGACAATATTTATGTAAAAAGAATCTGCATCGTCCTTATAACCTTATATCTGTAAAAGTTTTAGCTTTAGCAGTACTGAATTTAGTTTTTAAATGATTGCATCACTTAGTTAGTGGAACAGGTTTAACATTTTTTGACGTCGTAATCATGACGTCAAATACGGAAATGCGACAATTTTTGGTAGAATAATCAGAAACATTAAAATAAAATAGCAAACATTTACACATAGAAACCGTTGATAAAATTTCATTAGAAAAGCGTCGATGAAATATCTCTAAATTTTCGTCACTATTATTCCATAAAATAAAGCAATCGTCTAAAAATCATTTCCAACTAGATTTAATAAATCTGGCTTCTTCTTCTCCCCAGAGTGAACGTATTTGTTCGTATAGCTTTTCTTCAAGGTATCCAAGAGTGAGAGTGGGGTATGTTGGTGCCACCTTAGTCCCAATTGCTGTACCTTTCACTTGAAAAAAAAATTTCCGAACGCAAAGGTGTCGTTTTGAAGTATTATATGTAATCCTTCGAGTATAAATTCTTTTGTAAAGCGATGTTGTAGAATTTCAGGATGCCTGTCGATCCAATAGCTCACCGCTTTTATTCCAAGCTCTGTTGGTATATTAGAATATAAACTGACCACGTCAAATGCCACAAGTTTTGCAGTAGGTTGAACACTTTCTGGTAATTGGTTTATAAATCCACATCATCCTTAATAAAACTGGGAACTTTTTGACAGTAGGGTTTTAGTAGAATATCAATCAAATGACTTAATCTTGAGTGGCTGAATTAGGTCCTCCTACAAGAGGTCTAAAAGAGAGGTCTTATGAATTTAGGCAGCAAATATATTCTCCAGTCTGGGTTTCTACAGCATTTTTTATTGGTAATGATCTATGGACTTTTGGTATTTCGTAAAATTGACTTTCTCGAATGGAGTATACTTCTTAACTACAGAAAACAAACAAACATACTACAAGCAAATAAACAATGCTAATCATGCAAATTACTTTGAAAAATGGATAAGTCAGGACATTTTGGTTAAAATATTAATTTTTAAACAAAAGTTTTGCTTACGGGGGGTTTAAAACATCGGTCTCTAGGAGTTAGGAAAATATTATTTAGTGGCCAATAAGTTCATAAAAACTTGTTTGGAATGTTCCCCTCTTAAAACAACGAAGGAGTCTTCTCTTTATCAAGCATACTTTTTATAATAAGAAATTCATGAAAATTTGACACAAACTGATCATATTACCGAATGATTATATCAGTGTAATCAAATTTGACCTTTTTGTTTTTGCATAAAGGTCAAGTCAAAGTCGCTAACTTTTTTCTTAACATAAACGATGATAAAAATAATTGTAAATCCGTGTTGTTATGTAGACATTTGTTTAAGATTTGAAGATTCTATTCTTCAACGAAATGATAGAATATCAGAATGTCTATCAGCTTATACTACTCTGTCACAGATTGGCCGTGCTGATTGTCAGAAGAATAACTAGTTGAATAATTAACTACATTTTAATACTGTTCAATACATTTGGTTATATTGAAATTCAGTTTTTTTTTTTTTTACAGAGAAATATATTTAAGTTTTTGTATGTCACTTATTGGCTGGTCCGTAATGGCGGCCTCGGCGGGCTCACAAAACCATCCGTCCGTGTATCCGTGTAAGAATCTTGACTGTTGAATAGTTGAATGTTGAATGTTTATGGTGGCTCCATTTTCTAAAGGCTGACTTCCTTGAATACTGAATACTGCAATACTGGGATTTATTAATAGTATACATTTCATAACTGTATATACCATACATTGGAGTTATATTCTATGCACGTTTTTCCACATACATATACATTACTTTACACATATACTTTACATGTATTTACTTATATATACATGCATACTTTTACTCATGTTTTACTTATATATTTATATACTTGTACTTTACACATACTATATATATTATACAAATAGCATGTTTACTTATACACTGAATTCACGCAATTACTATACACACTATTTACAATGTTTAAAGAGCATTGTTACTTTACAGCTACGTTGTATACTTTATAAACATTACCAGTTTTTATGTACTTAAACAATATGGTAAGTTTAAAACAACTTTATGGAACAAATGAACAAAAACACAAAAAGCACCTTGGCTGTCATTGCAGCTGAAATTAACAATTAACAAACTTTAAAATAAAACTCTCTTACCCCAGAAGTGAGAAGAACCTGGTTAGAAAATACTCAGATGTAAATATTTTGTTGGACAAACTCTATTACAGGACAGCATGTCCTTCCCAGGTGCCTGCTACGCCCAAACTGACTACACTAGCACGGGTATTTAAATGCCTAACCAGTTGAGTGAGTTTAACGTACTAAAAATAAATCTATGGACACCTGATGTGATTGAAAATATATATACAGGTAAAAACTATGGCAAACAGTTTGGACATTAAATGTGACATACTCAATTGGAATATATATTTATACTAAAATTCATATTGCTTAGCCCGTATTTCCTCTAACTTTCTTAAATTTTGAAGAAATTTTGATTATTTTTTTTATGCTTCCAAAAATAAAGTATTTCTGATTTTTATCTATTATTAAGACTTTATAAAAATATATAAATTGACAGAAAATCTTATATATTTACCGTTTAATAAGAGAGAAAAACTGATTATAGTATTTTTTTCACAAAAATCAATGTATATATAGATTGGGCACTTATTAAAGTTTATAAAAATGTTATTTTATAAGCAAAAACATTTTTAAAAACATATTCTGAAACCCAGGTACTATATTAATAGTTCGCAGTAGTAAAAAAAATCCAACATCATTGTTTTTAAAATGCTATAACAGACTCATTAAACTGCATCAATTCTGATTCGCGAAACATTTGATATTTTCCTACGCCTATATTACGCCCAAAATATAGTTCTTGTTAGATTCTAAACATTGATTATTTTTTCTATGCCAAGATGTATCATAGTAAATAAGAAAGAAAAATATACTATTTTAATTTCCTTTCATCTTGATTTAATTAACAATTAATCAAATTTACGTTTGACAGGTCGAAAACCAGAAAAGACTCCTCCCTTATGGAATAAATGAGAACTGGTAAATTTTGGCTCCTTATAGTTTTACTCCGAAATGTTTTGAACTCTTCTGTCTACGATGGTGTACTAACATATTATACCATACCAAAAGGTTAAGCCCTTTATCCTAATTTCTTATAGCATAGCATACAAATCTCATAGCATTGCGTTGAAATCTCATAGAATAGCATTAAAATCGCAAACCATAGCACAACATTAAATTGTAGAATATATGCATGAAATGACTGTAGTATCAGGTGTATATGTTACGTTATGCTATTATGTAGTGTGATAATAGTGCAGCAAATTATGCCATATGTCATTCTGACTGGCTGTTGAAAACAAGGCTATGAATCTAAGCAATGGCTTTGAATTGGAGCAGTGGATATTATTATTATTATTATTTTATTTTTTTTTGAAATTTTGATGCCGTCATTTTCGGTTCCGGTTGATTGCTGGTTTTGTAATTTTTCAGGATCCAAATTGTGCAGATATTAACTCAAAAACGACGGCACGGAAATTTAGTTTCCGATTTTTTATTTTAAAAAATCATACGTTTTGATCTGCATTGGTTTATCAATTGTTTTTGTGTTAAGATATATAACAAACTTGCAGAAGAATTTTTCTCCTCCGAACTGAAGAATAAGGTGTTTGTCCCTTTAATAATAAGTCAACAGTCTTATTACCTCATTTATAAACAACTTTAAAAAGGATAATAAATTTGCAATGCATCATAGAACCAAAACAATATTTGTGTAAAAAAAAATTCAAAACCCTTCAAGTTTGACGCAATATATCTTGAAAAGGAGCCTTATTTTTAAAGCATAAGTAACTAACATGTTTGTGTTGATAATTCTTAGCGATTCCAACAATAAAAATACTGACGTATGCCCTGATTATGGATCTATAGTTCTTGTCCCTCTAAACATGTTTATTCTGCTCTTTCTTGAAGAAAAAAAAACATTTTTTTATGTAAGAACATTAAATGTTAATATTCAAGAAACTTTTCTCATGATATCAAGGAAAGGAGGCTTGGCCTATAATTAGAGGTATGTTCAATGCACGATGTTTTATCAATGTTGTCGACATTGCAATAGTTGTTAACATCGATTGGACCTTTTGTTAACATCATATTAGCATAACTATTAAAATAAAATTTGCTGTGAGCCCTCAATGTCTTGTTTACATTGTCGATATCGTAATGTTGACCAACATTGAATCGATAATGTGTTTACATAGTTTGCCTTCTTTCTTGTTTACATCATCGATGCCGCGTTGTTAATCGACATTAAGTCGACATCGTGTCTACATCGTTCCTATAATTTTTTTTTACATCGTCGACATTGTCGATATCGCAGTGTTGACCAACATCGAGTAGACATTTTGTCTACATTGTACACCTTATATATTCTGTTAACATTAAAGATCAGATATCTAAAAAAAAAACTATCTAAAAATGTTTCAATTTTTTCTAAGCTTTATTTAGAATTTAAAAAAACACCATTGGGTACTAAACTTTGGTCGATAGGATGAATGGAAAGGGGTACGCAACGTCAGAAAAATATCCATTCTGGAGTTGTCCGTCCTACTGTTTAACATATTGTACGATTTATACATGTATATTTTAGATATATATTGCAGTTGACCGACTACTTTTGATTTTACATAAGATATGCCCGTTGAACTATAGTAAACCAATTTTCATCACGGAAAAATCACCGATATTTTTATTCGCCGCCTTATCTGTACTGCGTGATAAAAAAGCAAGCTTTGAAAATCTGAAATTGCGTATGTGTGTTTCTACAGTAGTATTTTGGTCTTTACAGACAATAGATGTTAAGAGGGCTGGGTTGTGGTTAAATTTAGACATTATTATTTTGTTTAAAAGAGAAGGATTGTATAGATAGATAAAAATGTTCGAAATCCAAAAGATAAGTTCTTTGATTTTTTTCTTTACTCAGTAATTGTTTAAAGCTAAACAAACAACGTCTAAAAATTAAAGGCATATCTGATGGTTAATTCGTTGACCACTGAGTCTGTTTAACGTTTGACAGATATGTATTTGTAGTAAGTTATAACTGATCTGAAACTGTTCCCATTTTTCAAAGGTATCAGGATGACTCTCTATGCCCGTTTTTTCTCTTTCTTATTCATTTTTTTTTATTTTATGTATCTCTTCCTACACATAATGGACGTGTGCTTCGATCGTTATTTGGGATAGTTATCTGTGCAATATAATGATACCTTGACGATTATTTCAAAAGAAAAACCACTGGAGACCGTTCCACTTGTATAAATATTATGAATCTTATTATATCTTCTTTTATTACATTTTTTACAAACATATTTCTTCAATGTTCATGCCTTTAGAAGTCCATGCAACCTGAGTATTTCACAAAATATTTTGCTCGTGAAAAACAAAAAATTACGCCGAGATGTGTTCAAGGTGTATAAAAAATATAAAAATAATTCAAAAGACTGTTGACAGTTTGGGATATAAAAGCTATTTTTGCCTGCGTATGTTTCAATGAACATTGTTCAGCTTTAAATCAATATTGAAAAAAAATAATTGAGCTCTGATAAAAACTCAAACGTGCACGAGCAAAATATTTTGTGTCGAATCCTTTTATTCAAACATTCGAATGTAAATTCAAAATGTTTTGATGACTCTATAACAAATAGAATGTTAGATTACCCCTCCCCCCCCCGCCCACTCTTTTGTCTATTTCTTCCTCTACTGTGTAAAATGAACGTGTGCTTCGATAATTTGATATAAGGGGTCAAGTATACTCAATAGCTACATGTGTCCTATTTTGTAAGAGAACGGTAAATAAACATGAACTATATGAATAAATTAGATTTGTTTCTCTGTTTTGCTCTGACAGCTGTGCGAGGAACAAAAATGCACCTTAATATCATAAAAAACAACGACATTATTATTTATAGAAATCGGAAGGGATAAACTTTGTCGATAGTATGAATGGAAAGGGGTGCGCAAAGTCAGAAAAATATCCATTCTGGAGTTGTCCGTCCTACTGTTTAACATATTGTACGATTTATACATGTATATTTCAGAAATATATTGCATTTGACCGACTACTTTTGATTTTTTAAAAGATATGCCCGTTGAACTATAGTAAACCAGTTTTCATCACGGAAAAATCACCGATATTTTTTATCGCCAACTTAACTGTACTGCTTGATCAAAGGCAAGCTTTTTTGTTGACTTTTAAACAGAAACATGAAACGACATGTTTAATGACAACAAAATGAATCATTTACTTGATCAGTACTTTAGAGAAAAAATATCGACAAAGGAAATATTTAGTACATTGCAAAATCAACTCGTCCACTTGTTTTGGATGAATTAAAATTTGGTGCATTATCTAACACTCGGTGATTTGCAATTGCAGTTGTGCACACTGCAATTTACATTCCTATATTATTAATGGTGATTATTTTTACTTGACTATTTCTTTTATTAAGCATATATGTTTTGTTTACCTTCGGGAGATAGGATTCCCGCTAATTTTTTATGTCAACCGACTTGAAAGTTGATTTGATTAATTCTATAATCTAAATCTTAACCAAATTTGAGACTTTAATTCATAGCTTGCCAGATCTTAACCTATTTTGTAAATATCCTAAAACGCGGTAAAACAAATCGATGGTTTAAAAAATCGCTTAACTGCTTATATAAGTAAAGGATAAACCAATAAATATAACCTTTTGTGTGGAAACCTTTCGATCAAACCGAAAATAGGAAATTCCTAATGTTTCGAACAGTCTTTAGCAATTTTAAATTTCGGGAAAATATACATATATGTTAATGGCATTTCTATTTATCGACGTTGTATGGTAAGTTTTGATTGAACATAAAAAGTTTCCGTTTTAATATTTTATATATCAAAAAGTATCATGGTCGCTCTCTTTCTCTTTCTTTCTCTCTCTCCTTCCCTCTCTCTCTCCTCCTTCTTTCATCTCTTTTTTATCTCTCTTTCTTTTGTATGAAGTAGAGCAATGAACATGGGGTATATCAATACATTTGTTTGAATTTTCGTATGATTTGTTTGAATGTTCCTATGATTTGTTTGAATGTTCCTGTGATTTGCTTTCCCAACAGTGATAGGAAAACCTAAATACATTTTAATCAACAATAACAATAAAATAAGTATATTAATAAACAGAACATTGGGTTTTCGAAAGGTTTATAGAGCAGTCGTGAGCATTATTTGGATGATTGGTACTGCCATACCTTATCAGTATCAATCACCGAGAAAGTTTGACGAAAATCTGAAATCGCGTATGTGTGATTCTACAGTAGTATTTTGGTCTTTACAGACAATAGATGTTAAGAGGGCTAGGTTGTGGTTAAATTTAGACAATATCATTTGTTTAAAAGAGAAGGATTGTATAAATAGATAAAAATGTTCGAATTCAAAAGATAAGTTCTTTGATTTTTTTTCTTTACTCAATAATTGTTTAAAGCTAAACAAACAACGTCTAACAATTTAAGGCATATCTGATGGTTAATTCGTTGACCACTGAGTCTGTTTAACGTTTGACAGATATGTATTTGTAGTAAGTTATAACTGATCTGAAACTGTTCCCATTTTTCAAAGGTATCAGGATGACTCTCTATGCCCGTTTTTTCTCTTTCTTATTCATTTTTTTTTATTTTATGTATCTCTTCCTACACATAATGGACGTGTGCTTCGATCGTTATTTGGGATAGTTATCTGTGCAATATAATGATACCTTGACGATTATTTCAAAAGAAAAACCACTGGAGACCGTTCCACTTGTATAAATATTATGAATCTTATTATATCTTCTTTTATTACATTTTTTACAAACATATTTCGTCAATGTTCATGCCTTTAGAAGTCCATGCAACCTGAGTATTTCACAAAATATTTTGCTCGTGAAAAACAAATTACGTCGAGATGTGTTCAAGGTGTATAGAAATATAAAAATAATACAAAAGACCGTTGACAATTTAAGATATAAAAGCTATTATGGCCTGCGTATGGTTCAATGAACATTGTTCAGCTTTAAATCAATATTGAAAAATTGATTGAGCTCTGATAAAAACGCAAACGTGCACGAGCAAAATATTTTGTGTCGAATCCTTTTATTCAAACATTCGAATGTAAATTCAAAATGTTTTGATGACTCTATAACAAATAGAATGTTAGATTACCCCCCCCCCCCCCCACACACACACACTTTTTTGTCTATTTCTTCCTCTACTGAGTAAAATGAACGTGTGATTCGATAATTTGATATAAGGGGTCAAGTATACTTAATAGCTACATGTGTCCTATTTTGTAAGAGAACGGTAAATTAACATGGAATATATGAATAAATTAGATTCTTTCTCTGTTTTGCTCTGACAGCTGTGCGAGGAACAAAAATGCATCTTAATATCATAATCAACAACGACATTATAATTTATAGAAATCGGAAGTGATTCTCTCAACGTTTGTGTACCAGTCTTAAAATTTATAACTTTTTTTTCAATATTATATTGAATGATAAAGTATGACCGATCCGTGAATATAATTATAATATTTGCGTTGGTGATCAGATTTTATCAACTAAGACTGATTTACAAAGATTGTTAATGCGTTATTGACTGTTATAAATTATTGACACGAAAAGTAACCCTTGGTTAAGCTAATGATTCATTACAGGAGATCAAGTTACACATATAATCTAATACAGTACTATACTTTACGACATACTTTACCAGATTTTAACAGATTTAACATGTTTTGTAAATACCCTAAAGTTACAGAGGCAGATAAATATATGGTTAAATAAATAGCAAAGTTGCATGATTTGAAGTTGCTTGATCATTCCCTTCAGATGCGGGGTCGCATTATGCAGAGGTCACATTTTTCAGCGCGTGTTTGCAATTATAACCACATTGAGAATAGCTTTACGGGGAGTATGTGTAATTGAACAAAAAGTGAAACAATGATACCAGTAACATTTTTGTAAACATTGCAGTTTGTTATGTTGCATTAAAAAAAAAAACTACAAAACGTTAATAATGTGTTTTACTACAAGGGTTGTACGGAATTTTCTGTTATTACCTTGGGTAAAAAGGATACACTCTTTAAATTTCATCATAAAGTAAAACAGGATCAAAGGACTATGTGCGGTATGGTCTAGTATCTGCCCCCAATTTTAACCAATTTTGACCAGACATGAACAGCCAAAACCATTGGGTATAATTCTAAAACTGCTATATTCTGATTTCGCCAACTGTCATTCCATTCTCCTTTGAACTACTGACTTCCAAAAAACAGCAGCATACCCCACAGCTCCAGATGCATCGGTATATAACTTTAGTTCAGTTGAACTTAACCATATATCTGGGAAAACATTGAAGAACCATTAAAATTACTCAAGGAATAATACCAAACACTTAAATCCTCCTTAACTTGTTTCATCATCCTAATTCTATAATACTGTTATTTTACTCCAATGGTCAGATCTATTAGCCTCCTTAAAAAGGCCCTGCCTGGCAACACTACATTACAAGCAAAATTCAATAAACCTATAATTGACTGCAGCTGCTTTAATGTTAATTAAGATTGTTCCATCGCAAACTTGATTTTGTTGACACACTTTACAATAGTTTTCCTTTGGTAATCTGCATTTCTTTTTTGCTGAATCCAATTTATAACCCAGGTAAATTATAACTTGTATATATCTGAACGCATATTCAAGAAAGATTTCAGCTTGTAGACATATTGAGTTGGCAATGTATCCACAATGATAAAGTAATCCAAAACATGTGATATACATGGTATACAAAGTTTATGTTGTGCTATCCATTGAAGGGCTGTTGAGAATCATACAAATAATTTACAAGATGAACTTAGACCAAATTGCAAACATGTATCATAGTAAAATTTACTCTTCCACTTGAACCCAGGAAGCTGATACTGAGATTGATGAATATTAATAATTCTATATGCTAACTTAATGTCAGTTTTACAACATAAAGCACCTTTTACACACTTTTTATGAAATGAATAGTATCTGAAATAGATGAGTATTGAACGAATGACTCATTAGGTGGTATTCCATCATTGATTGATTGATTTTCTGGGTATGACAAATGATGAATCATTCTAAATTCACCTGGCTCTTTCTTTTCAATTAAACCCAGTGGTGAACACTGTAAATTGGAAAATGGTTTATTTTCAAAAGGTCCTTGAACTGTACCAGCCGAAATTTCTTTTTGTATTTTTGATCAATACATTCTGGTTCTGTAAGAGCCGAATTTAAATTTTTGGACTCTATTCCAGGACATTCTCCAACAAAGCCTAAATAAAAACCATTTGAAAAACTCTGAACTGAAAAGAAAAACTAGTTTCATCTTCATCATACCCTGATAACCAATGAGCAAGTCACTTTACCTTGAATGGTGTTGGATTTTTAATGGTTATATTATTTCCCTGTTTTGTACTACCTGTTTGGTTTTGATACTCTTGCATGATACAAAATGGCTGCTTGGCTTGCTTTTTTAGCTGCCCCTAAAGGGTTTATAAAAATACTCCCCTGACAATTTGAAGCAATATTGCTGTTAATGTTGTTTATCAGCGTTGTCAACTCGTCTCTAATTGTGACCGTCACCCGCTGGGTCACCTGTGCTGTGAATGTTTCCAGTACATCGGGGGATAAAGCTGGCGAAACCGCTTCCAAGTTCATTTTTGTCCTAAGTCTCTTTTGTTTTGAGTCAGTTGATGGTTTTGCGCGAGCTTGGCTTTTTCTTTTTGTTGGCACACTTATTCTTGATGACGATAGAATAACTAATATTACAAGTTCACTGAGTATTGGTAAGTAAACAATTGTCAACATCCGGTCTGAATAGAACCGGGAAATATATGATAAAATATGAAACTTCCGGAATACTTAAAATTGCACTTTTTAAAAAATTAGTTTGTAGGTTATTGAATATTAAATGACAAACATAAGGAAAGCATAAATGGAAAGTAGATTTAAAAATAAAATCCAAAAACAACACATACATTTAAAATTGTAGTAAATACATTGTAATGTAATAAAATAAACCTCATGGAGGTAAGAACAAATCAAAGTACTGAAGAACTGACGGGAGTTGATTTTGTCGATGTTTATTTATTTTAAAATCAATGATATCTTTTTTTGCATGACAGGTACATGTATACGTAGTTTTTAATTTGAATTACGCATATTTTTATAATACGAATTTTTGAACTTTTTCGACTAGAATGTCGAGAAACCTCCATATGAATCATGTTAAATAATATTTAAAGATAAAATTAATTCAATCAAACTATGTATCAGTGGTAGAAATATTTCTCGCAAGTTGTATGGATCCAAGCAATTATTTTATATTGAACTATAGTCGCGTTCAACCAAACGCTCGGCAGACACCGTAAATCTCCGACAAGGGTTTACGGAGACAGTCGAACGTCGAGTTGAACGAGACTATATTGAACTCTGGCGTAGGAATACATACGACTACAAAAAATATTTAAATTGTTCGTACCATTTAAAATCTGACTATTTTTAAGGTATTTGAAATAAGATTCCTTGAAAAACAATGCTTTAGCATACATTACATCGAATTCATCAATTATTTTCAAGAACTAAGTCTTGTCAGGAGCAATGATTTGTGCTGAGGTCCAAACACTGTTTCACTTTCGGATTGTCCGAGTGACTGCATAGGAGAGTTGATTAAAAATCAACTCCCAAAAATTTAATATGTAAGGAAAACACAAATAAATTTGTGTTGAATGTTTTGCAGTAAAACAAGCCTCGGGGAGGCTAAACAAATATGAAAAATCACGGGAAAACACAAATAAATTTGTGTTAATTCCAGTGCAATGAGATTCGCCTCAGGGAGGCAAAAATTAAATATGAAAAATATCAGGAAAACACAAGTGAATTGTGTTTATTCAGTGCAATGAGATTCCCCAAAGGGAGGCAAAAATTAAATATGAAAAATCTCAGGAAAACATAAGTAAATTGCGTTGATTCCGGTGCAATGAGACCCGCCTCAGGGAGGCAACAAATAAAATTTAATATGAAAAATCTCAGGAAAATACAATGCAAATTGTGTTAATTCCAGTGCAACGAGATTCGCCTCAGGGAGGCTAAACAAATATGAAAAATCTCTAGAAAACACCAGTAAACTGTGATGATTCCAGTGCAATGAGACCCGCCTCAGAGAGGCAAAAAATAAATATGAAAATTATTATGAAAACACTAGTAAATTGTCCTGATTCCAGTGCAATGTGATATTAAATTATGATAAGACTATGCGATAAATATCAAATACGGAAAATCCATTCCTTGCTTATTACAAAGAAATAAAATAATACTCAAATATAGATGTAAATCTACATATATAACGTTATAGATATATATAAGATTACTTTGGAATTACAAAAAATAATCGCCCGAAACTTTAACGCATTCTAGACAAAATAAGTCCGCGCGAACGTTGTCTTGTTTATTGAGGTGGACGCCGTCAAAAAGAAATTGATGGTCACACGCCTTGAACTTGGCCGAAGGAAGACGGTCATTATGCTCCCAAAATGAAGCGAATTCAAATCTGTGCAGAGAAGATTTGAGAAGGATAATTACTTCATCTGCAGTACTGTTGTAATCAAAACATTGCTTAAATCGTCGAAACAATTTACATACATGGATCTGACCGTCTCCAAATTTATAGTGCAGTACCGATACAAGAGATTCAATATTTGCTGCCAATTCTTCTGAAGATGTCGCACGTCGAACATCATTGCCCCCAACAATTAGAATTATGTTACGAGGTTTTACTTTTTCAATGAAACTCGCATCCTCGCGGATAATGCCCGAAATATGCAACCTCCCACTCCTCTATAAAATATCGTATGATTTGCTCTTAGACCAGGATCCTCATAGCACCTTACATCCTCATTAGTTACTAGGAATTGTTGAATGACCAATGTAAGCACTTTATTGGGCTCCATCAGTAAAAAAAACAAAAATATAAACCTTACCGTTTTACAGATCTCTTTGAAAATTTTAAATTCTTAGCTATCGGCGTCCTGCAAGAAAGCGAGATACCACGTTATCAAAATGACGCTCCAAATATTTTACTGCGGAATAATTTTATTGGTTACTTCCGGCGACGTTGATTTTTTGTCCATATAGGAAGATGCTGTATAACTTTGACAATACCCCAGGAAAGATAACTCTCGGAAACTTAACAGAAATTATCAATATGCATAAAATATTTAAGAAATCTAAAAAAAATCATTGAATTTTCAATATGTATTCTTCATCTCTTAACAAAGAGTTATTGAATCTCTAGAATCCTCTACCTACGTTCGAAATCATTAATTTTAAATTCAACATTTATTATTGAGTGGTCTGCTCCATAACCTGGAATAATGTTTTTTTTTGTTTTTGTTTGTTTTTTTTTTTTTTTACCATTTATTGATTCCTAATTAACAAGTATACGATGACATATCAGAAAATAGCATATGGTGAAAACAGATTTACAATATATATCAGGTTTTTATAAACTAAAAATGTACACTGTATATGTATATACGTTAATCAAAAAAAAAGGAAAAAAATCAACATATGTTGAAAAAACGTAAACGATATATATCAAGTTTTTATGAAATTAAGATGCTACATGTGCACCGTACGTACATTCATACATGTATGTGTTAATCAGAAAAGAGTGAAAAAAATCCTTGCTTTGATAATTTACATGTGATTTTTTGGCCCACACATAACAAAGGGCTTTACTACCATCAGTCAAAGTCCGTGTCCATGTTAGAAATCCTCGTATACAACAGAGGGACTGTCTCCCTCGGAGAGTGGGCGTACATATATATATATATATATATATATATATATATATATATATATATATATATATATATATATATAGATATATTAGCATAAATACATATTCATAGCATAAATGAATATTCATAGTAAAAAGGCCAAATTTGGAAAAAGTTTCTTTTCTTTCATTTGATGTAAAAAAGATAGAACTTAACAATATAATAAAGTATTCTCTTTAATTTACATTCTTAACGATTGATTTGTTTCTTCTAAGTTTTCAACTCTACAGAACATTTTATATTTGTAAATTCTGAATGCAATAAATGAGAGGAAGATATTATAAAGCTTTGTTGTTTCGTTATCATCAACAACAAAACCAACAATTACATTTTTCCAAACAATAGTAAAATTTAAGCATTGGCTTGCCATATGCCAAACATATTTTACATTTACACAATCAACAATTAGATGCTGTGCATTTTCTATCTCGGTTCTACATATTTTGCCTTTGTTATTTACCCCTTTATTCCACTTACTAATTAACAGATTATTACTTAGTAAATTGTTTAGAAATTTATAATTAAATTCCGCAATACTTTTATCTTTGACATTTTTAATTTTGTTGAAATACTAGTATATTGATTTCCAAACTTCCTTATCTGGAATTTGGAAATCCTTACCAAGCTTTCCTTGTGAAAATGGACTTTGAAATTTGAGCTTTACAAGCTTCGCATAAAAACATTTAGTTTTGTATTCTTCGTCATTCTGTTGCATTTTGATATAGTGGATTTTAGAAAAATCATACATGAATTCAAATTTCTTAAACACTTTTTGTATTATTTCATACTCGCAGATCCAATAGCTTTTTTGTTTAACCTATTTAATATATCTCTTGTACTTTTTAATTTACCGTTTTCTTTAAAGATGTCATTAACATACAGTATTCGGCTTTTAATCCATTCATCAAAACATATCGTTTTACCTTTAAAAGTAAATGAAGTATTCGACCAAATTGGTTATAATAAAAACGATTCGGTATTTATTGATCTGTCATCATTTTGCTTAAAATCTTTACATAGATTAAAACAGGTAAAAACTTGCTTATAAAATTCTGGAAAGTTTTTTAGTATACCATAATTTTCAGTCGATATTTCTGTTGTGCTCATTAAATAGTTTATATTGATATTCAACGCTTTACAGAGACTATTTATATATTTTTTTTACAACATGATTAGTTGCAAGTAGGCGGGCAATCCACGTTGCCTTTTTGCCTTTAATTTAGAGTCTATGTCGGTAATGCCTATACCCCCATCCATAATATCACCTATCATCGTATTTCGTTTGATTCTGTCTGTTTTATTCCATGTGAAATTGTATATTAATCTGTTTATATCATTCACATAATTTCTTTCGGGAAGTTCTAAAATACTGGAAACATATATAAGTTTAGGTAAGGCCAAATAAAAAAATACCTGTGGTTCCGGTCACCCGACCGTCCCTATTTTTTACCCCCGACCATAAACTTTTTTTCGCCAATTTTCAAATTTTTTCGGAATTTCCCCGCTTTCCGTCATTGGCTCCATTACCGCAATGACCGCCTCCAATTAGTGTGGGAACATTTAAATTCCTATCAGTTATTAATAAAAAGAAGATAAATCAAGAACTGTTTGTATATGTACCTTGTGTACCTCACAATAAATAAATTAGAACCAACCTAGGGGGTGACATGCTCGCTTTTTGATCGGTAACTTCGCCTGAATTTCCTTCGAAAGAGATGTTGAAGTCACCCTGTATTCTGAGTTAATAAAACCCATAGGCAAAAAAAATGATAATTATCAATTTCAAAAGGCGTTTTCACAGCCTCAGTTAACCCCTGTTGTGATAAACAACTTGCAACTTTCTTATCTATTGGGGCCAATATAAATACGGGTGATGCAACCACATACTGTGCGTTGAAAATTACCACCGATGTTTATTTCTTTTAGTGTTTTTTTTTATAATTAGTTTGAAGCTTGTAATTAGTTTATAACACTACCAAATTAATGCTGAAATAATCATAAAACAATATGTTAACAGTTATTTTCAAGATCCTCTGCATAACGGTTGTAATTGGGTCAAAGGGTTGGACTAATACCTCCAAAATACGCCAAAACACGAAGACTGATTTTATTTGTCATTAAGCTAACACAATTGCAAAACATTTCATATATTAAATGTATGAATACATCAAAAAAATTAAATTCAACAAATTGGATAATTTTTAAAAAAATTAGATAGTTGTTTTAGTTTTTATTGACTTATTTCTTATCCAATGTAAATTATTAAAGACTTAAACTTTGTATATCATTATTAGCATTATGCTATTGTCATGAAATGGAAGTCTCTCTAATTTCTCAAACTTCTCCCTATTTTTCTGATAGGTAGAAGTGAATCTCCCTAAAATTTTGCTCTAAGTTGGGCCCTAAATTGAATTTATATGGAATCTGCAAGGTAAAAATTCTTTTTTTAAATTTAAAATGAGAAATATTGATATTGACCTTTGTTTAATTGAAACGAATAGAAAAAATAACAAATCATAGCATTCTAAATCAAATTCGAACCAAATCAAATGAACTCTGAATCGTCCAAACCTTAAAATTATATAATACTGAACATTTAATACTTTTTGTTCATGTTGTTTTTAAACAGAAATCATTTTTTTCATTAATTTTTTATTTAAAAATATTTGTGTCATAGAAATAAAACTACATGCTCTCTACCAATCTTAATTTAGTATATTTATCTCACTAAATACAAATGCCATCTGCAATGCAGTGCTAGGTACATGCAGTACTAAGCGAATCATTTTATACATTAATTTCTAAAAAAAAAAAAAAAAAAAAAAAAAATAAAAAAAAAAAAAATCCCTACCTACCTACCCTATTTTTTTTACAGACGTTACCGGAACCACACATATTTATTAATTTGGCCTAAGGCAAGAGAATTAATTACAGTAACTTTACCGAATAATGTTAATTTTCTCTTTTTCCATGATTCAAACAAAATTTCAATATCGTGGTAAATCTTCATCCAGTTTTTATTATAACACTCGATTTTGTCGTGTCGTACAAAAATACATGTACCTAAGCATTTTACAGCCTGTTAAGCTACTTTAATACGTTCTAGATTTTCGAACTGGTCTTTTAAATTTCCTAACATTATGCATTCAGTTTTTGATAGGTTTATCTTTGATCCAGCTAATTTGCAAAATTTATCTATGGTGTCAATAGCATGTTTCATGGATTCTATATCTCCTAAAGTAACCGTCATATCGTCCGCGTGCTGTACATTTTTTATTTCAACTTCAGTTGTAAATTTTTCGAGGTAAATCCATGTATTAAATTATTTTCTTTAATTTTACTTGATAACATTTCCGCAACAAATAAATATGATATAGCAAAAATCGGACACCCTTGTCTTATACCTCTATTCATTGCGCATGTTTTTGAAATCCATCCATTATTTTTTAAACGGAAAACCGGGTTTTCATGAAGGATTTTTATCAATTTTATAAAATCTGGTCCAAAATTATTTTTTTTTAAAAGTTTTAAAAAGAAAATTCCATTCAACTGAGTCGAAAGCTTTTTCAAAGTCTAGGAAAAGCAATATACCGTTTTGATTATTATTTCACAATATTCGAAGGTATCAAGTATAAGCCTTGCGTTGCTTCCAATATATCTTCCTTTTATATATGCTGTTTGTTCATTTCCTATATAGTTATCAATAACATTTTGCAGACGAGGAGCAAATATAAAGGCAACTAGATATATTGCGTAAAAGTTTAAGTACTTTGGCCCCTTAAAATCCCTAATTACGTAATAAAGAGGCGTGGCAATAATTTTTTCTAATAGATCTATATTGTTACGATCAACAACTTTGCTTCTATAATGCATTACTAAATCTGTACCGTTTTTAAGTTATCTGTAATAGAGTTTACGAGTGTATTGGCCCCTAATCTAAGGGGCCAGGCCCTTTTTCTTGATTTCGTTGAATAGAACTTTTGATTCTCTACCACTTTTGTTATATATGTTTTAACAAAATATCAACTGATAAAAAGATACAGATCAATACGAATGAAAATTTTGGATAAAAATTCGTACCCAATTTTCGTGCCTAGGCAAGCTCCAACAAATGGCGCCACTGGTGTAAAACAAAATAATAGAGCACAACTTCAGACTATAGACTACCTATCCTGAAAATTTCATAGTCATATCTCTGATAGTTTCTGAGATCAACTCTGCACAAAATAGGTCGTTAAAAAACTACAAAATGGCCGATAAATCGGAAGTGATGACAACAAAAGTTTCAAAAACATATAAAATTCCGATCATGACTCATCATCTGTGAAAAAATGGCTGAAATCGGCCGAATAGTTTTCGAGAAATCGCGTGCACAAAATTTAGAAAAAATAATAATAACTAGATACGATCTCGTTACGAGTAACTAGTAGGTCTTCCTTACGATTTCTGTTTTAAATCATACCATGAATAATCGATATAATTTCATTCTTACCCCCCCCCCCCCCCCCCACACACACACTTTCAGAAAATGTATACAAATCCCTAATTACATAATAAATGGGTGTTGCAATGAGATTTTTAGATAGATATTGCTACAATCAACAACTTTGCTTCTGTAATGCATTACGAAATCTTAATCGTTTTTATGTGATTTGTAATAGACTTTACGAATCTCCTGCCCCCCCCCCCCCAAAAAAAAGGGGGCCAGCCCCTTTTTCTTGATTTCTTTGAAAAGGTCTTTAGATTGAGATACAAATGTTTGAATATATTAGGGGCCAGCCCTTTAGATCCTTAATGGGGACAGACATTGGTGTTTTGATTGATGGAATCGATTAGAATCATCAACGCAAGCATTTTCTCTTCTACAAAGATAAACAAAATATGTCTCCGTTTCTAGATATATTGCGTCAAAGTTTAAGTATTTTCGCCCCTAAAAATCCCTAATTACGTAATGAATGGGCTTGGCTAAAATTTTACCTGATAAATATTGTTACGATCAACAACTTTGCTTCTATAATGCATTACAAAATCTTTATCGTTTTTAAGTTATTTGTAATAGAGTTTACGAGTGTGTTGGCCCCTAGTTTAAGGGGCCAGCCCTTATTTCCTTAATTCATTCGAAAGGTCTTACGATTTGTAACATTTTTTGTTCTTACATTTATCTAAAATTGTTGTTCATTTTTGAGATACAAATGATTGAATATTTTAGGGGCCAACCCTCTAGATCCTTAAAGGGGACAGACATTGGTGTTTTGATTAATGGAATCGATTAAAATCATCAATGCAAACATTTTCTCTTCAACAATGCTAAACAAACTATGTCTCCTTCTCTAGATATATTGCGTCAAAGTTTCTGTACTTTCGCC
Organism: Magallana hongkongensis; assembly: GCA_015776775.1. Lineage (NCBI taxonomy): Eukaryota > Metazoa > Mollusca > Bivalvia > Ostreida > Ostreidae > Magallana > Magallana hongkongensis. Next base: position 876,710 of record VIAA01000043.1, on the reverse strand, counting down.
CCTAAAAATATCTAATTACGTTATAAATGGGCGTGGCAACGATTTTACCTGATAGATATAATTACGATCAACAACTTTGCTTCTATAATGAATTACAAAATCTTTATCATTTTTAAGTTATTTGTAATAGAGTTTACGAGTATCTTGGCCCCTAATTTAAGGGGCCAGCCCCTATTTTTTGATTTTATTGGAAAGAACTTTTTATTCTCTACCACTTTTGTTATATATATTTTAACAAAATATCAACTCGTAAAAAGATACAGATCAAAACGTATGAAAAATTTGATTCGAAATTCGTACTTAATTCTCGAGCCTAGACGAGCTCATTGAAATGGCGCCACTGGCGCCAAAAAACTACATTGTGCACAACTTCAAACTATGGTCCACCTATCCTGAAAATTTTATATTCATATCTCTAATAGTTTCTGAGATCAGCTCTGCACAAAATAGGTCGTAAAATTTTGAATGAAAATTCGTACGTAATTTTCGTGCCTAGGCGAGCTCAAAGAAATGGCGCCACTGGCGTTAAACAATACAATAGTGCACAACTTCAAACTATAGACTACCTATCCGGAAAATTTCGTATTCATATCTCTAATAGTTTCTGAGATCAGCTCTGCACAAAATAGGTCGTAAAAAAATAGAAAATCCGCCGTAACTCGGTACCGGAAGTGACGATTTCAAAATTTCAAAAAACGTCTAGAATTATGATCTCTGGCAATCATCTGTGAAAAAATGGTCAAAATAGGCCGAATAGTTTCTGAGAAATCGCGTGCACAAAATTTGTGGAAAAAAATAATAATAAGAAACAGTACGAAAACAATAAGGTCTTCCGTTGGAAACGGAAGACCTTAACTAGATACGGTCTCGTTACGAGTAACGAGTAGGTCTTCCGTTCAATTTTTAAACGATACTTTTAATGTAATTACGTAATAAGGGATTTTTAGGGGCCAGAGTACTTAAACTTTGACGCAATATAACTAGAGAAGTAGAAATATTTTGTTAGATATCATAGAAGAGAAAATGTTTGAATTTATGATTTTTTAAAATATCAAAACACGAATGTCCGTCCCCATTAAGGATCTAGAGGGCTGGCCCCTTAAATATTCAAACATTTGTATCTCAAAATAGATGTCAGAACAACAAATGTTAGAATTTGTGAGACCTTTCGATGAAATTTCAGAATTCCACCTAAAACACTCCCTTTCAGATAATGAAAACGATTGTCAATATCCTTTATAATGCGTAACAAAGTGTTTTGCTTTTTCACATTTTGCATATTAAAGATTTAAGAGTTTAGTCCCCTAAAATCAATAATTACGTCATCAATGGGTGTGGCAATGCGTTTTACAAACTGATATTGTTATGATCAACAACTTTGTTTCTGTAATGCATAATAAAATCTTTATGGTTTTTAAGGTATATGAAAAAGACTTTACGAGTGGCTTGGCCCCTAATTTAAGGGTCCAGCCCCTTTTTCTTGAATTCAGTCGAATGGTCTCACAAATTCTAACATTTTTGTTATTACACGTATCTAAAATTGTTGATCATATTTGAGATACAAATGATTGAATATTAAAGGGGCCAGCCCTCTAGATCCTTAATGGGGACAGATATTGGTGTTTTCATTGATGAAATCGATTAGAATTATCAACGCAAGCATTTTCTCTTTTACAAAGCTTAACAAAAAAAAAATATGTCTCCTTCACTAGATATATTGTCTAAAAGTTTAAGTACTTTGGCTCCTAAAAATCCCTAATTACGTAATAAATGGGCGTGGCAATGATTTTTCCTGATAGATATTGTTGCGATCAACAACTTTGCTTCTATAATGCATTACGAAATCTTGTTCATTTTTAAGTTATCTGTAATAGAGTTAACGAGTGTCTTGGCCCCTAATTTAAGGGGCCACCCCCTTTTTCTTGAATTCAATCGGAAGGTCTTACAAATTCTAACATTTTTTGTTCTTACATCTATTAAAAATTGTTTATCATTTTTGAGATACAAATGTTTGAATATTTAAGGGGCCAGCCCTCTAGATCCCTAATGGGGACAGATATTGGTGTTCTGATTAATGGAATCGATGAGAATCATCAATGCAAGCATTTTCTCTTCTACAATGCTTAACAAAATATGTCTCCTTCTCTTGATATATTGCGTCAAAGTTTCAGTACTTTGGCCCCTAAAAATCCCTAATTACGTAACAAATGGGCGTGGCAATAATTTTTCGTGACAGATATTGTGACGATCAACAACTTTGCTTCTATAAAGCATTACAAAATCTTAATCGTTTTTAAGTTATTTGTATTAGAGTTTACAGGTGTCTTGGTCCCTAAATAAAGGGGCCAGCCCCTTTTTCTTGATTTCTTGTGAAAGAACTTTTGATTATCTACTACTTTTGTTATATATGCTTTATCAAAATATTAACTGATAAAAAGATACAGATCAAAATACATGAAAAATTGGATGCAAAATTCGTACTTAATTTTCGAGCCTAGGCGAGCTCAAAGGGATGGCGCCACTGGCGCTAAAAAACTACTTTGTGCACAACTACAATCTATGGTCTACCTATCCTGAAAATTTCATAATTATATCTCTGATAGTTTCTGAGTTTATGTCTGCACAAAATGGGTCGTAAAAACTTACAAAATCGGGCGTAAATCGGAACCGGAAGTGCCGATTTCAAAATTTCAAAAAACTTCTAGAATTATGACCACTGGCAATCATCTGTGAAAAAATGGTCGAAACCGGCTGAATAGTTTTTGAGATACCGCGTGCACAAAATTTGTGGAAAATGATAATAATAACTAGATACGATCTCGTTACGAGTAACGAGTAGGTCTTCCGTTCAATTTTTAACGATACGATTAAAATATCAATGAACTTTTCTGAATTCCACCTCAAACACTCCCATTCAGATAATGTATACGATTGTCAATATCCCTTCAATTGCATAACAAAGTGTTTTGCTTTTTCACATTTTGCGTATTAAAGATTTAAGAGTTTAGTCCCCTAAAATCCCAAATTACGTCATCAATGGGTGTGGCAATGAGTTTTACAAACTGATATTATTATGATCAAAAACTTTTTTTTTGTAATGCATTACAAAATCTTGATTATTTTTAAGGTATGTGAAAAAGACTTTACGAGTGGCTTGGCCCCTAATTTAAGGGTCCAGCCCCTTTTTCTTGAATTCAGTCGAATGGTCTCACAAATTCTAACATTTTTGTTATTACACGTATCTAAAATTGTTGATCCTTTTTGAGATACAAATGATTGAATATTTTAGGGGCCAGCCTTCTAGATCCTTAATGGGGACAGATATTGGTGTTTTGATTAATGGAATCGATGAGAATCATCAACGCAAGCATTTTCTCTTTTACAAAGCTTAACAAAATATGTCTCCTTCTTTAGATATATTGTGTCAAAGTTTAAGTACTTTGTCCCCTGTAAATCCCTAATTACGTAATAAATGGGCGTGGCAATGATTTTTCCTGATAGATATTGTTACGATCAACAACTTTGTTTCTATAATGCATTACGAAATCGTTATCATTTTTAAGTTATCTGAAATAGAGTTTACGAGTGTCTTGGCCCCTAATTTAAGGGGCCAGCCCTCTTTTCTTGAATTCAATCGAAAGGTCTTACAAATTCTAACATTTTTTGTTCGAAAGTCTATTTAAAATTGTTTATCATTTTTGAGATACAAATGTTTGAATATTTAAGGGGCCAGCCCTCTAGATCCCTAAAGGGGACAGAAATTGGTATTTTCATTGATGGAATCGATGAGAATCATCAATGCAAGCATTTTTTCTTCTTCAATGCTTAACAAGATATGTCTCCTTCTCTTGATATATTGCGTCAAAGTTTCAGTACTTTGGCCCCTAAAAATCCCTAATTACGTAACAAATGGGCGTGGCATTAGTTTTTCCTGACAGATATTGTGACGATCAACAACTTCGCTTCTATAAAGCATTACAAAATCTTAATCGTTTTTAAGTTATAGAAAAAAAAATTAGAGCTCTTTGATCCCCTAATTTAAGGGGCAATCCTTTTTCTTGGATTCAAATGAAATGACATTTAATTCTGAACACATTTTGTCAACAAGTGTATAGAAATTCGTTACCGTTCTGGAGATATATGAGAAAGAAGGTTTTAGGGACCGATCTCTTATCTCCTTTTAGGGGCCGTTTAACGAAATTTTGAAGGTTGCATTTTGTTGAGAACATCATTTTAAACAATTTTTCTTCGTACTGCATTACAAACTATATTTCCTTTCTGAGATATGGGTGATCAAAATTTTGGACTTTTGGCCCCTAAAACCCTTAATTACGTAACACATGATAAAATCATTACATTGGATGAATACATAACTGTGAGATAAACATATTTGCTTCTATAACCTGCCACAAAATATCTCTCAGTAAAAAGCTACATATTAAAGACTTTAGAGCATATTCGTCCCCTTATTACTTGATATTAGATGAAAGGTCATCTAATTCTGAACAAATTATGCTCAACAAGTGTTTAGAAATTCGTTACCGTTCTGGAGATATATGATAAAGAAGGTTTAAGGGGCCGATCCCTTATCTCCTTTTAGGGGCCATTTAGCGAAGCTTTGAAGGTTGCATATTGTTGAGATCATTTTTTTGAACAACTTTTGTTCTGTATTGCATTAGAAAATATTTTTTTCGTTCCGAGATATGGGTGATCGAAATTTTGGACTTTTGGCCCCTAATAACCCTTTATTACGTAACACATAATTAAACCATTACATTGCTTGGATACATACCTGTGAGATAAACATATTTGCTTTGATAACCTTTCACAAAATATCTCTCAGTAAAGGGCTACAGATTAAAGACTTTAGAGCCCTTTGGTCCCCTTTTTTAAGGGGCCAGCCCCTTTTTCTTGATTTCAAAGAAAAGGTCTTGTAAATACAAACTTCTTTTACGTTACATGTCTTAACAAAATATTTTTTAAAAAAGAGATAATCAAAGAAAACCGGAAAAAATGACGACGTTTTTTCCATCTCAATTTTCGGGTCCAGGCGAGCTTCGGGGCCTTGTAAGTCAGATCAAAATGAAAATAAAATTGCAAATCTACAATCTTTTCTCTACTATCCCTGAAAGTTTGAACTCAATATCTTTTATAGTTAAGGAGAACGTAGAGGGACAAGCGATCCCTCTTAAAATCGCTAAAACGTCAAATTCTCAAAAACGGAAGTGACGTCATCAATATCATAAAAAAACCTATAAGGTTTAGATCATTATCTATCAGATCTGAAAGTTTCATGAAAATCGGTCGAGCCGTTTCTGAGAAATCGCGTGCACAAAATTTGTAAAAAAAAAAATTAAAATAACTAGATACGATCTCGTTGCGAGCAACGAGGAGGTCTTCCGTCCGATTTTTAGAAGGAAATATGACATCATCGACTTTGATTGTCGACAGCAAAACATTGTTGTGGACAAAAAGAGCGAAGAACTACCGCTTTATTGTATCGCTGTTCTCTGACATTGCTTTTTTAAATACTTGTATTTCTTCCAATTAAGATTGAAAAGATTAAACTTGTTTACCTCTGGTCCCTAAAAACCCTAATTTGGTAACGCAAGAGAAAATCATTATATTGTTAGGATATATAAACGTATTATACCTAATTAAGCTTTAATAACCTTTAAAAATGGCTCTCATTAAAGGGCTATAGATAAAAGATTTTTGAGCTCTCTGATTCCCTAATTTAAGGGGCCAGTCCCTTCTTCTTGATATCATATGAAAGGACATTTAATTCTGAACACATTTTGTCAACAAATGTTTAAAAATTCGTTACCGTTCTTGAGATATATGAGAAAAAAGATTTAAGGGGCCGATCCCTTATCTCCATATAGGGGCCGGTTAACGAAATTTTGAAGTTGCATATTGTTAAGGACATCATTTTGAACAACTTTTCTTCTGTACTGCATGTCAAAATATGTTTCCTTTCTGAGATATGGGTGATCAAATTCTGGACTTTTGACCCCTAAAAACCCCTTATTACATAACACACGATGAAATCATTACATTGGATGAATACATAACTGTGAGATAAACATAATTGCTTCTTTAACCTTTCACAAAATATCTCTCAGTAAAGGGCTTTAGATGAAATAATGTAAAGCCCTTTGATCCCCTAATTTAAGGGGCCAGCCCCTCTTTCTTGAAATCAAATGATAGGACATTTAATTCTGAACACATTTTTTCAACAAATGTTTGGAAATTCGTTACCGTTCTTGAGATATATGGGAAATAAGGTTTTAGTGGCCAATCCCTGATCTCCTTAAAGGGGCCGTTTAACGAAATTTTGAAGTTGCATATTGTTAAAAACATCATTTTGAACAACTTTTTTTCTGTACTGCATTTCAAAATATTTTTCATTCCTTAAATATGGGTGATCAAAATTTTAGATTTTTGGTCCCTAAAAACCCCTAATTACATAACGCATGATAAAATCATTACATTGCTTAGATACATAACTGTGAGGTAAACATATTTGCTCTATAACATTTTACAAAATATCCCTCAGTAAAGGGATATAGATAAAAAACGTTAGAGCCCTTTGATCCCCTAATTTAAAGGGCCAGCCCCTTTTTCTTGATATCAAATAAAAGGTCACTTAATTCTGAACACATTTTGTTCAACAAGTGTTAAGAAATTTTTTACCGTTCTTGAGATATATGGGAAATAAGGTTTTAGGGGCCGATCCCTTATCTCCTTTAAGGGGCCGATTAACGAAATTTTGAAGGTTGCATATTGTTAAAAACATCTTTTTGAACAACTTTTCTTCTGTACTGCATTTCAAAATATTTTTCCTTTCTGAGATATGGGTGATCAAAATTTTGGACTTTCGGCCCTTAAAAACCCTTAATTACGTAACACATAATAAAATCATTACATTGCTTAGATACATAACTGTGAGATAAACATATTTGCTTTGATAACATTTTACAAAATATCCCTCAGGAAAGGGCTAGAGATTAAAGAATTTAGAGCCCTTTGGTTCCCTAATATAAGGGGCCAGCCCCTTTTTCTTGATATCAAATAAAAGGTCACTTAATTTTGAACACATTTTGTCCAAAAAGTGTTTAGAAATGTGTTACCGTTATGGAGATATATGAGAAAGAAGGTTTTAGGGGCCGATCCCTTATATCCTTTGAGGGGCCGTTTAACGAAATTTTGAAGGTTGCATATTGTTAAAAACATCTTTTTGAACAACTTTTCTTCTGTACTGCATTTCAAAATATTTTTCCTTTCTGAGATATGGGTGATCGAAATTTTGGACTTTCGGCCCTTAAAAACCCTTAATTACGTATCACATAATAAAATCATTACATTGCTTAGATACATAACTGTGAGATAAACATATTTGCTTCTATAAAATTTCACAAAATATCGTTCAGTAAAGGGCTACAGATAAAAGACTTTAGAGCCCTTTAGTCCCCTTGTTTGAGGGGCCAGCCCCTTTTTTTTTATTTCAAAAGAAAGGTCTTGTAAATAAAAACTATTTTTACATTACATGTTTTAACAAAATATTTTTCAGAAAAGAGATAATTAAAGAAAACCACAAAAAATAACGACGTTTTTTTTCATCTCAATTTTCGGGTCCAGGCGAGCTTCGGTGCCTTTAAAGCTTGATCAAATTGAAAATAAAATTGCAAATCTGCAATCTTTCGTCTACTATCCCTGAAAGTTTGAACTTAATATCTTTTATAGTTTAGGAGATCTTAGAGGGACAAGCCACCCCTCTGAAAATCGCTAAAACGTCAGTTTCTCAAAAACGGAAGTGACGTCATAGAAATAATCAAAAACCTATAAGGTTCAGATGACTATCTATCAGATCTGAAAGTCTCATGAAAATCGGTTGAGCCGTTTTTGAGAAATCGCGTGCACAAAATTTGTAAGAAAAAAAACGATTTTGCTAAACATGATTTAGAATAGAAAAACGGGGTCTACATTCTAAGGGCCAGATACTATTATGGTTTCAAGGATAAGAGCTTTGTTCAACAAGGGTTTAGAAATTCGTCACCGTTCTTGAGATATCTGAGAAAAAATTTTTTTAGGGGCCAGTCCCTTACCTCCTTATTGGAGCCGCTGAACCAAATTTTGAAGGTTGCATTTTGTAAAGTACATCATTTTGAGTATCTTTTCTTCTACACTGCATTTCAAAACATTTTCCTTGGTGAGATATAGCTGGTCATAGTTTGTGGACCCTTGACCCCTAAAAAATCCTTATTCCATAACACATGGAACAATCATCACATGACTTGGATACAGAACTGTAAGATAAACATATTTGCTTCTATAGCCTTTCATTAAATTTCCCTCAGTAAAGAGCTACAGATGAAACATTTTAGAGCCCTTTAGTTTCCTAATTTTAGGGGCCAGCCCCTTTTCGATATCAAATAAAAGGTCAATTGAATCTCAACACATTTTGTTAAACAACTGTTTAGAAATTCGTTACCGTTCATGAGATATATGGGAAAGAACGTTTAAGGGGCTGATCCCTTAACTCCTAATAGGGGCCATTTAACGAAATTTTGAAAATTGCATCTTATTAAGTATATCATTCTGAGTATCTTTTCTTCTTTACTGCATTTCAAAATATATTTCCTTTCTGAGATATTTGTGATCAACATTCTATAATTTTGGCCCCTAAAAAACCCTTATTATGTAACACATGATAAAATCATTTCATCGCTTGGATACATAACTGTAAGATAAACATATTTGCTTCTATAACCGTTCACAAAATATCCCTCAGTAAAGGGCTACAGATTAAAGACTTGAGAGGCCTTTGGTCCCCTAATTTAAGGGGCCAGCCCCTTTTTCTTGGTATCAAATAAAAGGTCATTTTATTCTACACAAATTTTGTTCAACAAGTGTTTAAAATATCGTTACCGTTTTAGAGATATATGAGAAAGAAGGTTTTAGGGGCCGGTCCCTTAACTCCTTTCAGGGGCCGTTTAACGAAATTTTAACGGTTGCATTTTGTTGAGAACATCATTTTGAACAACTTTTCTTCTGTACTGCATTACAAAATATTTTTCCTTTCTGAGATATGGGTGATCAAAACTTTTGACTTTTGGCCCCTAAAACCCCTTATTTACGTAACACATGATAAAATCATTACATCACTTGAATACATAACTTTAAAATAAACACTTTTGCTTCTACATCATTTCACAAAATATCTCTCAGGAAAGGGCTACAGATTAAAGACTTGAGAGGCCTTTGGTCCCCTAATTTAAGGGGCCAGCCCCTTTTTCTTGGTATCAAATAAAATGTCATTTAATTCTACACATATTTTGTTCAACAAGTGTTTCAAATATCGTTACCGTTTTGGAGATATATGAGAAAGAAGGTTTTAGGGGCCGGTCCCTTACAATGTAACTCCTTTTAGGGGCCGTTTAACGAAATTTTGAAGGTTGCATTTTGTTGAGAACATCATTTGAAACAACTTTTTTTCTGTATTGCATTACGAAATATTTTTCCTTTCTGAGATATGGGTGATCAAAATTTTGGACTTTTGGTCCTTCAACACCCTAAATTACGTAACATATGATAAAATCATTACATTACTTGGATACATAACCGTAAGATAAACATATTTGCTTCTATAACATTTCACAAAAAATTTCTCAGTAAAGGGCTACAGATAAAAGACTTTAGAGGCCTTTGGTCCCCTAATTTGAGGGGCCAGCCCCTTTTCCTTGATATCAAATGAAAGGTCCTGTAAATATTAACCTTTCTTACATTACATGTTTTAACAAAATATTTTTCAGAAAAGAGATAAACAAAGAAAACAAGAAAAAAATACGACATTTTTTTAAACTCAATTTTCGGGTCCAGGCGAGCTTCGGCGCCTTTCAATCCAGTTCAAAATGAAAATAAAATTGCAAATCTACAATCTTTTGTCTACCATTCCATGAAAGTTTGAACTCAATATCTGTTATAGTTTAGGAGAAGTTAGAGTAACAAGCAACCCCTCTAAAAATCGCTAAAACGTCAATATCTCAAAAACGGAAGTGACGTCATCAATATAATTAAAAAGCTATAAGATTTCGATCACTATCTATCTTATCTGAAAGTTTCATGACAATCGGTTGAGCCGTTTCTAAGAAATCGCGTGCACAAAATTTGTAAGAAAAAAAAAAATAATAATAATAGGGAAAAAGAAACCGAACGAAAACAATAAGGTCTTCCGTTGGAAAACGGAAGACCTTAATAATAATAATAGGGAAAAAGAAACCGAAGAATAACAATAAGGTCTTCCGTTGGAAACGGAAGACCTTAATAAGAAACAGTACGAAAACAATAAGCTCTTCCGCTGGAAACGGAAGACCTTAATAAATAATAATAATAAGAAACAGTACGAAAACAATAAGGTCTTCCGTTGGAAACGGAAGACCTTAACTAGATACGACCTCGTTACGAGTAACGAGTAGGTCTTCCGTCCGATTTTTTGTTTTTTTTAATTTCAATGATACCATGATATATCGATACAATTTCAAAATTACCCCCCCCCCCCCCCAAGTTTTTAGATGATAAAGAATAAAAACCCTAATTACGTCAAACATGGGCCTGACGATGACTTTTTCAAACCGATAATGTAGAGATCAACAACTTTGATTTTATAATGCATAACAAAATATTTATCGTTTTCAAGTTATTCGTAATAAACTTAACGAGTCTCTTGGTCCCTACTTAAAGGGGCCAGCCCCTTTTTCTTGATTTTATTGGATAGAACTTTTGATCGATTTTCTACTACTTTTGTTCTATATGTCTTAATAAAATATCAACTGATAAAAAGATACTGATCAAAACATATGAAAATTTTGATTCGAAATTTGTACCTCATTTTCGTGCCTAAGCGAGCTCCAAGGAATAACGCCACTGGTGGATAACAACTAAATAGTGCACAACTTCAAGCCATGCTCTACCTATCCTAAAAGAGTCAAAGTCATATCTCTTATAGTTTATGAGATCAGCTCTGCACAAAATTGATCGTAAAAAATTACAAAATCAATCGTAAATCCGGACCGGAAGTGACAACGACAAAAAATTCAAAAACATACAAAATTCAGATAATGTACCATCACCTGTGAAAAAATTGTTGAGATCGGTTGAGTAGTTCTCGAGAAATCGCGTGCACAAACTTTGGAAAAAAAATAAATAATAAACAGTACGAAAACAATAAGGTCTTCCGTTGGAAACGGAAGACCTTAATAAGAAACAGTACTAAAACTATAAGGTCTTCCGTTGGAAACGGAAGACCTTAATTATTTTGTAATCAGCATTAGTGAGACTAATTGGTCTGTAGTTTGTAAGCTGTGACCGTTCTCCTTTTTTGTGAATTAAAGATAGTACAGCAAGTCGTTGTGAAAATGTCATTTGGTTTAAACTGAATATTTCTTTAAGCATATTATGAAAGAGTATTGATATTTTATCCCAGAAACATTGACGAAATTCAACTGGTAATCCGTCTAATCCTGGTGATTTATTATGTTTCATGTTCATTACGGTATCTCTACGCTCTTCTAAGTTTGGAAATTGATCACATGTATTTTTTACATTTTCAGATAAACGCATGATATTACTATTTTGTAAGTAGTTTTCAATATCAGAACTACTTATTTTTTTACTACGATAGAGTTCTTCATAAAAGCTACACATTTCACCTAATAAGTTATCATCAGTAGTAAGGGTTTCATTATTTTTATTTTTTAGTTCATAAATAGAGTTTGGTGCTTTTTTTCCAAGCCTAAAAAGAATTTCGCGTTTTTCTCCCCTTCATTTATCCATTTTGCGCGATATCTAATTTGAGCGCCTTTTGCTCTTCTATCGTATAAATCGCTTAGTTGTCTTTCAAGAGTTCGCTTTTTATTCATATTGATTTCTAAATAGGGTAACGATTCAATCTCGATTATATCCTTTTCTATGTTTTTAATCTGATCTTTGTAACTCTTTTGACTTTTTATTGAATAATGAATAGAAAATCGTTTAGCCTGTTTCAGCTGTTCCCATTTTTGCATAGAAGTAACGCGTGATTTACTGATATTTTGAATAATGTCATATATGTGTTCCTTATAATTATGTATTAAGTTTCCAATAACCTGTTCCTCTTTCATATTCATGTAATTTAACGTTAAATCGTATAGCCTTATGATCTGACATTCTCGTTCCGTTAGAATGTGTACCGGGGATTATACGAACTGATATATTTTTAGCTTTTAAATATAAATATTTGCTTAGAAAAATGATATCAATTCTACTTTTTGGTGTGTCAGTAGCATCGCACCATGTACAACCGTCTGTATCATTCAATTTATCCTTCCATATATCAATAACATGTAATTGAGCTAAAATTTCATTAAGTAACTTGGAACTCTTTTCCGTAGATTTATTTAATTTACAATTAAAATCACCGCATACTGCAATATTTGTTGCATAATTTGAGTAATTATCAATAAAAGATCTCATTCTTTTAAAAAACTGTTCTCTGTATGTTTCATTACTAGATGCATATATGTTAACTAAAGTTAAATCTATTTCACCATCTTTAACATTGATTAGTAATTTACGTACATCATTATATCTATGTGTGGCTAGAACTTCTATTTCTATACCTTTCCGAATTAAAATGGATACTCCTCTGCTAAGGGAGGAATCTGAGTAAGAGTGTATAGATTTCCCAGGCCATATAGAATTATAAAAAAATTCATTACGTTCGACATAGTGCGTTTCTTGTATAAAAGCTATATCAACTTTTGAGTCGCTAAGCCAATTATAAAATTTAAGTCGTTTTTCTTTTGTATTTAGACCTCTTATGTTAGCAAAGACAAAATTTAACTGATCCATGGTTACTCATAAAAATTATGAAAATAGATATGATAGTATAGATATATTACAAAAATACCGTAATTCTCACATTCAAGGGGAAATTGAATCTCATATCACTGTCCGTCTCTAAAGTACTGGTCCTGTTTATAAGGAATGAAGTTATCCATCACCTTCGCGTTTCTTGGAATTGCGCACCTGGCTTTTAGGAGAGAATTTCCTGCTACCGGAACAACTGCGTTTCCTTGGGTACTTCGGCTTTTTAAGTATGTGCGAGATATTTGACTGAGATTTAGTTTTTTCTTTTGGCGCAGTTCTCGGAGCGGAGTGAGAACGAACTGTGACGCGGCGCATACGCGAAGCAATTTCGGAAATGATATGACCAAGTCTGTTTGATCCAGGCCATGCACTAGAATGTGTGTGAATGGTAGCCATTCTGTCTAGGCCGGAAGCCCAAAAATCATCAAATGTAGTTTCAACAAAAACGTCAGATTGTTGTGCTTTTTAATGGCATCAGCGAAAGCTGGAACTTGGTCCGCTTTTGCCTCGATGATTTTAGTCATTAGGGCCACCTTATTGTCTGTAAAGCTTGTGGAAGAAGTGATCAATTTCCCATGTTTTGGGCATCAATGGCTGATTTACCTGGAATAATGTTAATATTTCGTAAAATTGACATTTACTCTTCAGATATGAGAACATAGTCCAACTGTGCTTGTTTTGTGGGATTCAGACGAGTCTAAGTATTTTTTTTTTTTAAGTTGGGTTATTTATTCTCCAAGGGTCTACCAAATTGAATTGATTTTTAAGATTTTGTATTTCTATCCTACATGTATTTTGGGGGTTGTTATCTTTGACATAATTGTGACAATCTAGCTGAAAATCTTGAACTACATTTCAGTCTCCACATGAAATAACAAATTCGTTACCAAATTCTTCTATAATATTTCAATACTTCCAACATTTGAGTAGAAATCTTGATTATCTCTATTTCGTCCATACATGTATATATTAACCGAATATATATTATATTTAACATCTACTAACATATTTGTAATAATAAAGTTTCCATTGAACTCAGATTTTTGTTGAATATTTTAACTTTTACATATTAGTGTTCCCCTAGCGTCTGCTCTACCTGTACCTATCAAAATATCATGAACCCACTTGGCATATAGTGAACTCTTTTTATTCTCTTTACAAAGGGTATCTTGGAAATAATAAATGAATGAATTTAAATCTCTAAGGTAAAAAAAATCATCCTTTTTTTTCTTACTAACATTTTGCACCCTGCAATTTACAGACGTTATACTAAGATATGACATAATTAAAAAAATGGCAACCTCGTGTTTGAACATGCTGCATATACACACCAATAACACACAACAATAGTGTTTAAAAAACCAATAGATTACGGGCTGTGCATTTACTTACGCAAAAAAAAAAAAATGAAATAAAATAAAATAAAATTGAGAAAAATCAAACAAAAATTTGAAGTAGGTTTATAAAAAGCTTCAATAGTCACAAATACCTTGTGTTAAATATACGGAAAAAAAGCAATTTAGGCTACCTGACTCACTAATGATAATGATCAACTGCTAATATGTTAACTATAATCAGTCATTCCTGTTAGGGGATCCATTTGTCATTCGGCTTTGGAGGATTACATCATCTGTTGTTTCTATGATCCGAGTCTTCAAGTTTTCCCCTCCTCAGCTTGTGTGCTTTGCTGGCTATCTCACTGTCCTCTACCCCCTGTGCTACCTTAGGAATAGCTTCTTTCTCTTTCTTTTTATTACTCATTGTGCGTCCCATTTCAAATTTCCTCTGCCAGTTTCGAATATACAGTATAAGTTTACGTTTTGGAACCCCCCAAAACCATGAATTGTATCTGGAATGTCATTTATAATCCCTTAGTAAAGTACATGTATATGTTGACTCCCACATGCTTTAAACATATTTGTCTTCGAAATAAATTTCACTTTTCTTCCCCCGAAAAATCATGTCATTTTCGGCGTGCACCAAACTGCAAGTTGATAAGAGAGTTGATAAGGATTTGAACATTTTTACTTTGTGGGATGTTAGACCTATAGTTGTGGATGTGTTTAAAATAGTTTGCTTTCTTTGTCTTAACTTCCGGTCGTCAACCGAAGTACTTAAAAAAATATGTTTCTTACTTTTATAGTTTATCTTGCATAAAATAAATATATTAGTACTAATCCTTCCTTTAGTCATCTATGTGATGTTAAATAATCAGAAACCTTATGTTTCCGGTGATCAATCTCAAATAGCTTTTTAAAACAAATATTGTAGCCCCGAGTTGTCAAAACTTGTAAGTGATCAAAACACGATTCTTATATGAATGATAGAAATTTAAATGAAGATGTGTTTAACGTATTTATGTTGTCTACTGTCACTTCCGGTCATCACCGGAAGGGTTCAAACAAATCAAGTTGTTAACGAATTTAACTGATTTCTTTGAAAGTTATCAGTTAGCTCGATAATAAATAATGTAGGATAGGCAAACATTTAAGAAATAACTTTTATTTTCATTGAGCGCTTCTGTTTGTCCGTTTCCAGTCCCGAGACAAAAACATTGTCTTCACGAGATCTAAAAAAAGAGTAGAGACTTGTACAACCAAAGTCTGTGGGATGATAGACCTATATATGTAGATGCGGTTTTTTTGTCTACATAAACAAAAACGAATTTCCCACATATTTATTCACGAATATAATAACGGAAGACCTTTTTGTTGCTATAGAAGCAAATGTCTAGTTTTTATTATGATTTGAAACAGCGTATAAAGAAGCGATTTTTTTTTTATCAATACATCATGTTTCTGGTAAGGTATAGCAAATTTTCGGGTATATATTTTGTGTCTAAAATTTTGATTTGAACATCAGCATCACGGTGAACTACTCTAGATTTATATATAGGTTTTAAAAACATTATTTAAGAACATTGAATTAATGTATTATATTCAATAGAAAAAATTGTAAGAAAAAATACCATGATAACATTTGATGCAATTTAAGAGTTCATTTTTACGAAATCAATCTGTAAATTTTATACTTTTTTCATCTTTTGAATTTGATTTCATTATTTAAGACACATGCTTCTTTATTGTTTACAGAATGTTTACAGAATCTGATTGACTGTGAAGCAATCAATCATTAACATGGTCTTTGAAGAGGTTACATCCGAATGGTAATGTATTAATATTAATATTAATAAACAAGATCAATAATAGATAAAATGTTGCCCTTGTTGTCAAATTTTTGAAAAAAAAGTAAGCTAAGTAAGTAGGTAAGTATTTTAATTTGATGACATGTTTATGCCAAAAGTATAATGCATTACAATATATTACATCATTAAATTACACGCGGCCCATTGTACTTAAATGTCACTTTAAAATCATTGAATATACAAACTTAGAATATACAGTATATGGAGTGCATGATTTACTTTGATTTGTACAGATACTTCTGTCTTACAGAGTAGATTAAATTAAAATATTTGGCACTCTGTCTTTGATTTTTTTTCAATTACAATATTTAAGTTGACATTTTTATTTGACTTTATTTTTCCTTAGGATTAATATTTTTGCCGGTTTTTAATGCGACAGGCTCATTTGTTTTTGTTTAGATTAAAATCACAATGTTAGATCTCTCATCATTTGATTTTTGTAATGATTCGAATTTTTGAAAAATACTTTACTGTTTTTTAGATAATAATACTATTTCAGACTTGCATAGTTGATTTTACTATAATATTAAGGTAACTCCATATCTATAAAATTATGGGTTCAAAGTTAAAAACTAAACTTTTTTTTAACTTATTGGACTTGAATTTCATCAATAAATAAATAAATTATATATGTATCCATACTATTTACGATGTAAGGTAATAAAAACCAAAGACTGAAATTTTCATCGGAAAATCCCACTTTTTTTTGTTTAAAAATTATATATAAGTGGATGGATACTTGTTTGTCTTTAAATTTTATTGCTTACTATGCCAGAAAACTAAAATTAATTTTAAAAAAAGAAAAAAATTGTTTACATTAAAAATTTATAGCATTTAGATATATCACTTAGAGAAAAGTAGAAAAGAGTTATTTCCCTTTGTAATTATTGAATTATGTCGAATATAAGGATGAAAAACGCTTATTAAATATCTCCAAGTAAACAATGATTTGAGTTTTTGATGTGCACCTATAATAACATAGAAATTACAAATCTACTTGCAAGAATTTTAATGAATTCATGGTTTATGTAAAATGTATGACGTCACAGGAGGGTGGATTTACTTTAATGAGTCGCAGAAGTAGCTTCAGATGCAAGGCCTGATCTTGATTATAGAGGATGCTAAACAAAAACCTCCTACCACCTTCAAACTTTTTTGATAGCTATATAATTTGATATACTATTATATAATATAGTACTCTATTACATGGTATTTTATCACATGATTTGATTCAATGTTTTTCCAAATTATATATTCTATCATATGATAAAATCATATTTGTGTATCATACATGATCAGGTTTGGCAAAAAAGCGGGAAATACTCATATTTCCCATGACAGTGGGTAATACTGGTAATTCCGGGGAATTATTGGTATTTCCCGGGAAATACTGGGACATAAAGTACAGCTACATATTATAGTACTTCATTCTTAGACATGAGTCTTTAAAATGAAATCTGTAGGGATGTAGAAAATAGTACACCTTGTCAGCTTTATGACATTTATTAATTGTCTTTGATTTTAACAAGTTTTGACTGGCATGTAATGCATTGGTTATCTTCTGCTGAATATTCCAAACATGGTTCATTCATTGACAACATTGTTATTTGTCTTTAAGACTTAAATCAAGTATAGGTGCATCTATACAGTTATCATAAACATGATATGAAAAATTAAATTTTCTGGTTATTTGTTGAATGTAAAAATTGGCCAAGAACATTATTTCAAAAAAGTGTGACTGTTTCACTACCTCAGTATGCAAAACACCTAAAAAGAGACCAATTATCTCCACTCATAGTATATACATGTAACTCCCCGAAACAGAAGCACAAAACTGTCAAGAGTCAATTATTTATTAAAACAACATTTAATTGTTACTTGTAACACCTACAGTGGTTAAAACAGTTTATTTTGTGCTTTGAATTATAAATGTGTAAAACACAAAACTTGAAGTTAAAAAAGCTGGACAAAAATTTGTACCCTAGCAGCTATAGAAGTCTTTGGGAATAGGTGATCTGGTGAATTTAAGATTTATAAACTAACAGTGGAATGGCAAAGTTTGATAAATTGGAGTTTGATGCTAATTGTTAATGATATATTATATCCTAAACATAACTTTTACATTGAACAAATTAAAGAAATAAAGATTATTAATTTGTATCTCCCAGAATTTCCCAGTTTAATGAAAATCAGTAGTATTTACCGGGATGGGAAATACCGGTATTTACCACCGGTAATTCCAAGCACTGGTATTTCCCGGCCAACCCTGTTATAACATGATACAGTATCATACTAACATACTATACAATATAATATCATATATTACAATATTGTGTTGTTTTACGTGACATGATATTATGTCATATGATACTATATTGTAACATCTTTTATATATTATGATAAAGTTTTGGTGTTCAAATACAATATGTTACATGATACATTATTATATCATAGTATATGATACAATATACTATCCTAATGCAATGCCATATCAATAGTTACAATATCATATTATATCATATATTACAGTTTTATATTGTATCATTTGATATACTTTGCGTAGTATCATTGGATGCACTATCGTAGTTTATATAATTATACTGATAAACATTGTATCTTACAACGCCGTATGAAATGTACAATCGGTTATCAAACTATTTTTTAACATATGATATACAATATTGTGTCAAAACAGTATTAATAAATATCCAAGATCATCACCCATGATTTTAATATGATATGATTAAATTGGCCTCATATAGGTTATGTCTCATAAAGATGATGCCTCGACTTGGCGAGCTTTGAATTACCTATGATTTTAATTAAGGAATGGCAATGCAACCATAGCAACACTTGCACAGATTTCTTATCACACGCGTGTAGACCTGGCAATTTGTTGTAGATACATTTGTTAAAATGCGATAAAATATAGTTTTAGCAAGCTGTGCATAAATTTTGTAAATAAAATATTGTTTTTAAATAATAAAGCTTTGTAAAATGTTGTTAAGAATTATTCCTGGTAAAGTATCAAGTACAGTTCAACAGATTTCTACACAAGTGTAGCGTATTTTCTCCCCATATGTCGACGAGAAATGAAACTCATTATTCTACGAGGGTCCTTATTCTTCTTTACACCGGCGAGTATCTGTGTAAATATTTATATATATATATACCGTATAACGGGTAATTTTTACTGCTGTGATTTTTTACGAACTTGTCATAAAATAGGGTGAATTGAATTTTTACGCGTAATTTTTTTACGAATTGGACATGTCCGTAAAAATTAAAATATTCTGTGGTAAAAGGGGGGAGGGGATTTCACCGTGACATTGTTACAGTTAACACACATACAAATCAGAAAATTGTTTTTCTGTTTACAATTCCATATATTTATGATTGTGTTTATACATTTACCTTTATTTCATATGTGATATACACTTTACTTATTCCTATTTATCTGGGTATCATCTGACATTGATGTACACCATGTGCTCGTCTCAGTTTGATTTACCGGGAAAAAAAGAAAGACAATTCCATTTCACATTTTTTTTCTCTCTCTCTTTTTCTTTCTCTCAAAACCAAAAAAGACATCTTGTTTTAAGTTTTAAAAAATACTCAAGACTGAATAGAAAGATCTGAACTGTTATCACCGTGTGACCAAAAACGCTCAAATATACCTACATGTACAACTGTCAGGGACTAAGTTAAAGGTCATGAACATTACTCTCATACGTACGATGTAGAAAATTAATGTGCGGTGTTTTTTTTTACTTCTGTGAAAATTTACGCGTTTAATTTTTACGGATTTATAAAACTCGTAAAAATTAGTAAAAATTAGCAGCACGTAAAAAATTCCCGTTATACGGTATATATATATATATATATATATATATATATATATATATATATATATATATATATATATATATATATATATATATATATATATATATCGGATTGCACGGTTTGAAACACTTTCTATAGAGTGGTATGTTTTGAATCCTAAAACTCCGAAACAATAATCTAAATTAGGTACTACACAAGAATACAAAAGTTTTTCAAAGGTTTTATTTCCAACATCTTTATAGTTGTGAATTTTGAAAATCATTGCCCTTAATGTTCGCTCTCCGGATTTACACCAAACCTCTGCCCCTCTATTGAAGTCCATTTTCTCGCGAAATATAACATCAAGATATCGATTTTGATTCACCTACTATATACTCTTCATTTCGTATTCTGAATTTGAACCTACTTTGGGTAATGTCTTGTTTTTAAAAATGCTAAATATTTGATTTAGCACAGGTTACAATTAACTTCGCATTCACCAATCTGTAAGAAAGCAAGACATTTTTGCATTTCAAATTCATTTTCACAAAAAAATGGCAATGTAGTCGGTATATAACAAAAGATCATTTTTTCGTCACTAATATGAACTCCAACAATAATTGTCCCATTCAATATAGTCATTAAATATGATCATTTTATATAGAACAGTAAAAAAGACGCTATACTGTCCGTATGCTTCCTTAACATACCTGCAAGGGTGTCTTAGGGCGACAATGTCAAGAACAAAAGAAAACCTTTAAAAGAACATCTTGTTTTCAAGAATGTATATATAATACGTATCACCCTAACACCAACAATAAACAATGGAACAAAACAGTATGGCATCTTTTTTTAGATGAAATTATTTTCAAATGATTTTTGGTTCATAAAAATCATCAACAGAGGTAAGCGATTAAATTCACATACTTGTATGAATAAACACAATTTAGAGACGCATCCAATGTGTCAATGCGATATATATATATATATATATATATATATATATATATATATATATATATATATATATATATATATATATATATATATATATATAGATGATATTGAAACATTCATTTATAAAAATTCTTTTGAATATGAAAGCCATATAATTTCATATATCATTTTTTTCCATTTATTGTGTTCTAGTTATTAATTTTCAATATTTTTCACACCAGCTGCACAAGTTTTATGCAATTATTGAAGCGGGGAAAATTGTAATATAAAACATATACTTAATACATGTATCTCCAATCTCTATTCGCCATGTTCTGATAGTTTTTACATAAGAGGTGGTTAACAAATTTTTTTCCAAGAACATATTTTTATTAATTGCTTTTGGTTTATTGGTTCCAAGAACAACGATGGGCAGTGTTCCAGCATTTGCCCAAAGACACTAACAATGCACGTTAAAAGTAAAACACACAACGTCTATGTTCAATTGTAACGGTAAATATATGATCAAGTACACATGTTTAACATGTAAATCCTGTATGGTTATTCATTTGGTACTGTGATATACTACTTTTTCCTAAAATGTTATATAAGCCCTGTGTTGTTTGCAAATTATCAAAATGATTTGTTTACAAATATTATAATAGTATAATACATACGTTTAAGTTTTGTAACAACGCACTTTGAAAAGTTACGCACTTTGAAAAAAAAAGATGTTCAAAGTGTCTTAAATTTGGAACCTAGTCAATGCACTTTTTTAGAGTGTGTTAAGATGACCGATATTACCGCACTTTGAAAAAAAGTGCAGGGTCTGGTCGAATTTTTAAGATCATAATATATTATAGATAATTGTTTTATCCTTGTTTAGCTCGACGTGACTTCGAAAAGCGACAATAAGATCATTAGCTAACCTGAATAGCAATTTCGTTATAAAAAATGTCGATAAGATCATTCAGTTGAATAACTTACACAAAGAAGGACATTTGTAAAATATTTTACTGAGGATTGAATATCAAAATATCAAATCAACTGCATTAATGAGCCTTCAGCTGCTTTCCACTTTTTACTCACTTATGATCAATTTTGTGGAAAACAACAGGTGACATATAATTAAAATCATTATGGCATGTATAAGCTTATAAACAAACATGAATCAAATACAAAACTATTTTGATTTATATTATAATGATATAATAATCAAAGTACTGAAGTACTGTCTTTATGTATATTGTGTAGTAAATACTGACAATCTCTCTCTCTCTCTCTTTCTCTCTCTAATGCTTTTAATGTCGGCAAAGCGTCAGAGAGTGACCACATTTCGTAAGCGGCTATCAACAAAAATATGTCTGTCCAGTAGAAAAAAGTTCAACAGTTGCTGCCTTGAATTTTGACACAAGCGTTATATAGTCAATCCACATTTCTTCAATGCACAGCAAAGTAGTTCATGGAAATTCATGCGCATTGTACGTGTCCAAAATGAATAGTCTTGTTTTTAAAACATGTTATTAATATGAAAACTAAAAAAGATAGACAATTCTCTCGAAATTAAAAAAAGAAGCAATATAATGCCAACACTTTTGATATAAGATGGCTCTTTGTGTAACTATTTAGTATAGCGGAAGCTTTTACTTTGACGCTGTTTGGTTTTTTGTTTACTTTTGCAGTTGTGCTATTTATAGTTACATTGGCGATTTGCCTGCCTCAAGCCAGGACTCTGCTTTCAGCAGAGCCCGGCTAATAAACTACTCACACGGGATTTGTGGAATATGTTAAATTTGAAACACAATCAAAACACTTGGAATTTAGGACAGAATCCACACACTTTCATTTTTTTCCAAAGTGCAATATAAGTAAAATTGAACATTTATTAACATCAAGACACTTGACCCACATTCAAAAAATAAGTTTGTATAAATCACAAAGGTGTTAAGCATTTTGCATAAATCCACTTCACTTCTCAAATGCAAACCATTTGTTCAGTAAGTAAACTAAGATAGTTACGTGTTTAGCCGTTCAAGTAATATCAACTCCAAAAAAGGCATTTGAGTGTGCGCTTTTCTACAAACGTTTTTAAAAAGATATCGAATTGGTATTGTCTGAGAAAAAACTATAATATGATAAACAAGAAAAATGATTAGCATTGTATTTTCTAAACATTATAAAACCTTCTTAATAAATCAGATTTTTTTAGAACATAAAATAAATAAAATTATTACAGCAAAAATATTTAATTTGGCTTGACTTCTGTTTAGCGCCATAAATTTTTGCGCTTAATGGTATAAGATAGATGACGTCGTTCTGTTGATTTTTGACGTCATTACCTTCGTAACTACTGAAAGTCTAGAGATTAGATGCAACCAAGGAAGAAATCGCACACCCTTGAGGAAGGGGGGGGGGGTATGTTAAACGCCAAAAGGAAACTTTTCCGAGAGAGCAAGACAACCGGGTGTAAAAAGAAAATGCAAGGCCGTGGACCCGGAAAAAGCCCAGAAAACTGCGCTGAATTACAGACGAGCTGGACCAAGTACAACCACGGACCTGGAGGATGTTGTGTCATCCGTGGCAGAGAGAATACTCCCAGATATAAACAAAACAATTGAAACCATGATATCTGAAATATTGAACACATCTGAATGTAGCCACGTCTATTTTATTCAGTCTGCTACATGTAATAATCAGAATATTGTACCAACTTTGCCTGATTCAGATGATGTAGTTTGTTTTAAAGCAATTTCTCCCTTATAATCATCTCAGTCTATTACAAATATTTAAGATGACATAGGTATGCATGTACCCCAATCGGTTAAACAAAAGATAATGAATGGGGAATTTATTAAACTGCATACCCTTTTGTATAACCAAAATGATTCAGAAGCTCAAGAGAATAGCGTTTTATTCATGAATGGACAATTTATATTGAAACTTACTGATGCAATCAAAATTACAACAATCGATGCTTGGTTAGATGTTTTTTTTTCATATTCCTGAGTATTTATTTGTCCGCGCATATTGATGAAACTCACAGTCTCATCTAATATATGGCAAATATTAAACTCGGCGCCAGTCGTGTTTCCAGCGGATTGGGTTGGAGAGATTATGACCGCCAATATCGTTTGAAGAAAGCTAATGACAATACAATATCATGGGGGAAAGTTGACTAGGAGTTGTGGATTCTTTATATTACTCCAAATTGTGCATTCAGTATCGACGAAAACTCAAACCAGTCCAAAATGTTGCTAAAAATACAATAACAAAGGTTTTTGTCGTTTGCAAAACTGTCAATGCCATTATCAATGTTTAAAATATCAAAACAAATACACTGCTATCCATTGTTTTGAAAAAAAAATCATCACAAAATTTCGAAATTACCAAACTCAAGATATTGTCAAGCTTCACGATCAGCCTTATTATGTTTTTGTAAGTCAGGCTATAGACACAATCTAAACTACTTTCGTGACAAAAACTCAAGTTAATGTAAAAAGAATGTGTCCTTATCTAGCAATGTATCCTAACCAATTTGTTGCTTTTGAATTAAGAAATGGGTTTATGTATGGATTTTTTTTTTCAATATCAAGGTCCGCGAATATCAACTTATAATAAATTAGTTTGTGTACACGAACATCCAAATGAAGTGAAAGAAAAAAAATGACAAAGAAATTTTACCTGGATGTATAGCAGGTCCCTTTGATATTGAACCATTGTTTAAAAGATTTTATTTCACACTGACAACAAAACTTCAGGTTCCATTTTTAACAAAAATCATCAAAGTAAGTTAGGGTTAAAGAATTGGTTCGGCGTGTACTTTCACATTTCATGATTCACAATATTTTCTTTAAAGCTTAAGCTTGTCACATTGCTGGTTATAACCATGTTATTGCCGATTCTATTTCACGCAAACAGTGGACCAGATTTCAAATTCTTGCCCCAAAATTCAGGCCACACCCGATCCAAATTCCAAAAGATTTTATAGAAAAGATCTCGAAGCTGATATAAAACGCTTAACGCTTAATTTTATAGCACCAAACACAAAACAAAAATTCTTAACTCATCCAGTATAAGAAGTTTTGAGATATTCAGGTTGTTATACGTACTCAATCTAATTTGGCCTCCCCCTGTTTCACACATTTGCAGTTTTATTGCTCATCTATCGCTTAAAGGTTTAGCCCATACTGCTGTTTCTTCTTATATATCCGGTATTGGTTTTTAATGCAAATTAGTAGGAGCTTCGGAAAACACTAAAAAATTTTTAGTTAGAAAATTACTGGAAGGAATCAAAAGGTCAAATCATTCAAAAAAGTGCAAACGATAAATGTAACATTATTATTATCATTATTATGCTTGTCAAAGTTTGAGACTATTCCTTTTTCATCGGCCATTTTCTTCAGCTTATCATGGTTTCCTTAGAGTCAATAAATAATATCGTTACAATCTCATTCCTTCCGTATTGGGGCGGCTTCATATAGTTTCTCTTTTGGGCATTCAGAATTTAAAATTAAAAAAAAAAACCAAGGTACATGTAGATGGAGTTCCTATGCTTTTCAAAATTTTATTAGAATTCAATGATATCTAGAGTCATTTCTAATATTTCTTTATTGGTAGTGGAAAAGTTGTTTGGATTGTTGGTTCATAGATTATTAAATGGGCATTCTTCTACGCCAAAAACTTCATAGATGGTGTGAGTTTGGGATTAGAAAGACATAATTACAGTATTTTTTGGCAAGGTAAAGGAGGAATGAATTGGTTTGACATTATTCCAAAGATAAAGCTTTTTTTAGGGTATGAAACTCCTCCAGAAATGTTAGTTATTCATTGTGGTGCTAAACGATATAGGCAAAATATCATTACTGCGTTTTTGCGCATTTATGCGATCTACAATTACAGATTTGAAACGAGTTCTTATCCATACAACTATAAGGTGGTCAAATATATTGCCAAGGATTTTCTTTGCGTTTCAGCTCCGACGTTTAATCTCAAAATCTTGCTCTTGTTGCCATTAGACCTAACAATTTCATGAATAGTTCAGTCTCTATAAATGGTATGTTCTTTATTAAATACCCAGAAATCACGTGGCGTGCAAAAGAGATGTTTTGTAGTGATGGTGTTCATCTTTCCAACATTAGCAATGGTGTATTGCTATTTAACTTACAAAGGGCATTGCAAGAAACGTGTTTTAAAGAAAAAATATATTAACTAGTTTGACTTTCCTTGTGGCCAAACCTACATATATGTTAAACATCTCTCATTCCACCAAACTTTGTTGAGTGTGGTTGTCTTTTCAATAGACAACCATTTGGCACTTATTCGAGACCTAAGTTTCTTTTTTCTTCACGACCTACATGTCATAATGAAGAATCGCTTATTTGAGATGCATTTTGTTTAATTTAGATAGCTTACAACTTCTGCTTAGTATCTACTCAGCCACGACCAGTATGATGTTGTCATAGTTTATAAGCATTATACAACTTCTGTAAGGATAAGGTTATAAGGGCTGGATTCATAAGGTTATACGAATAGGGTAATAAGGAATAGGAATATAAGGGTCATTAAGATATAAGGATAATGATTATAAGGTTCAATATGTTGTAACATGTTTATTCATTAATACATGTGAATATTATATAGATTATTTTATATAGGTCATGGCCACAAACGCTAAAATATATAGAACTAGAGACGAGCTCGTTGCAAGCAACGATTAGGTTTTCCGTCGTAGCTGCGTCATACTTGTGACGTATTACAAAAATTGATAACTGACCATAGTAGAATATTAGATGTGTAAACACTGAGAAACAAAGTATTATATTTCTGTGACCGCGTAGATTTTACAGTGATAGAGAATTCGTCTGGATCTGCATCGGTCGTGTGCAGTACGAACCGGGTGAGGGAATGTTGGCGTAAAGTGTATAAGGTAAAAGGTTGGGGCGCGCTGTGGGCCGTAAGCTAAAACGAAGGGTAGGTTTGCCGTATTCCCGAAGGTCCACCAGTATACAGTTCCAGAGAAATAAACAGGCAATTGATGCAGGATTCCACATTATTGGACGAGACTCAACGATGGCAACATTATAACAATTTAACAGACAGACATGTTACAAACAAGTCGGATATATGGCCAGAAGTGGCCTCCGGACTCAAGACTATGGGAGAGTCGGACGTGGCCGGGGATGGCCGCCGTATTCCAGACTGCGCATTGACAATTGTACATAACTATTTATAAGAATCTGAACAATAAGTTTAAATTGACAGGTAATGATATAAGTAAGCTGAGTGAAAGGTTCACAGATATATAAAATAAATAAACTCAATGAGTCTTTGATGTCCAAGAAATGAAAATCTGCTTATTGCACAATGTTGTTTTAAGAGATTAACAGTCCTTGAGACATGACACTCTGTCTCTTTGAAATCACATATAAAGTCTGAAAAGTGTCAATCACTAAATAAAAAAGTAACTATGTAAGAAATAAACTGTGAGAAAAAATTACGAAATAGATGTTGAATTTTACAAGTAAAGTAAAAAAAAAATTATAATTAAACAGTGCATTTTGCACGATGATACTACATGTTTATAAGCAAATACAGATCTTAACACGTTGTCTCTAGTTGGATTCGCAGCATTTTATTCACAAAGTGGGACTGTGGTTATGCCCAGTACGAAGGTAAAAAGACCACTGGAAAACGTTTTACACGCATTTTTATCGAACGCAAGCGCCAATGAATCTCTTAGTATATATACGGAGATCCTGGAAATTTTACAAGGGGTTTTGAAGAATAATTTTGTATTTCGAGGAGGGGGAACATGCGCGGATCAGAAAATTGTTCCGGGGTGGGGGTTGAAAAGTCAGACGGTTATTTGAGTTTGCCAAGGGATGTTCGAGGCATATTTGGTAAGTTTATAATGTACACGTAATTGAAAGAAATTTCGCTGGGGGGGGGGGGGGGGTCTGGAACCCTTCCCCTTCTAGATCAGCGCACGGAGAAGACCGATGCCGGTAATTTTACTGTAATTTTAAACATTTTTATTTAATTATTCATTTTCATAATTATCAGAAAACCAATATTACCTTTCAAAGCAGTTATAAAACTTAAAACTTAAGATACAAACCATTTAGTCTCGGTGAGTATTGCGTCCGCGTACGAAAATAATGGCAATTTTCAAGAAATTCGTATGGACGATCTGTGTCTTAGGTCGTCCATCCGATTCTTTTTCTGACTAAAAGCTACATACCTGCAGTTAGAGATTGTCAAACTCTTATTGATTATGTCAATTTGTTTGTCTCAAAGAATCACTTTTTAAATCAATAAAGTATTACCTTAAAAAAAAGAAAGAAATCGGGCACAATTTTCAATGTTAGTATTTTACAATTTTATGGTCTAATAAAATTTCAAGAAATAACTCTTCATTGCTTTATCCGAAATATTGCATGAAAAAAATTTACATCGCATTTTTTAGATTACAAAAAGGATATTCAAAATGAACTTGGAACATTAACCGCTAACAAACAGGCATAAAGAGAGACTGAGAACCAATTTCTTCTCTTTTTTTTTTACATCAAAAGAAATTCAATCAAAATATGTTTTTCCTTTGTATGCGTTAATGAAAATGTAGATCAGCAAGGGGTTCTTTTTCGTGCAAGCACCTACTTAACAGATTGTTACACGGTACACGGGTCTACAACGATGACAAATATCGGAAAGGCAATATTGTGAGTGAAGGATGAATGTGTAGTTTGTTTTCTAAGTTTATTTTTGATACATGTAATTATATTTATCTAGATCGGTTATGTTTGTTAGTTTGTTTTGTTTATTTAAGAGGGGAATAAAGAAATTAGTAATTTCCAAGCACGTAGCATCGGTTTTTTTAAGTGTGTGTGGGGGGGGGGCAACTCATCCAACAAATCTTGACAAGTAAAAAAATATAAAAAAATTGAACTTTTCAACATTTTCAAAATTTCACTCATAATTTCATGATTTTCGTACCATTTTTTTCATGCTACCAAAATGTGGGCGGGGGGGGGGGGGGGGGGGGCAACTCCATGATTATTCAATTTTTTTTATGTAAATTTTATAAAAATAGTTGCTTCGAGAAAAAGTGGGGAGAGGACATCTTTATGTCATGTAACATGTGAAACTGATTTCATTCCACCCACAAACTTGAAAGAATGAAATAATTTTAATGAAAACAATATAAATAGACGTCATAAATCCCATATCAAACGACAAATTACCACTTGATTCTGTGCGTCTTTTTAATGAATTTATAAACAGCGGCAAATTATAAAATGTATTTTTAAAGGTAATGTTAACTGCAAGTCTGTAGACCTTGTATGAAAAATTTCGGATGGTAGTCAATTTTTCCGGGATACAGACCGAGCGGTACATATATGCAGCTAAGGTAACTAAGAATGATTCCAATAAAATACTTTGTTGAGTAATGCAAGCTTTTAAAAAAGCAATACTTATATTTGTTTAAAATATAACACCCAAATACTTCGTCTTACATTCGCTATTTGAAGAACAAGCAGAACCAGTATCAGTCTGACAGACCTCACCATATACATTGTTGGAATTTTACTGTCCTAGCATTGCATTGCTCTGCATGTACACAATTTCTTTTAAAAATTAAACACTTAAAGTGTTCATCTATATGGCAACACATAACGTACACACGTGATTCAAAATAACACAGACGGAAAACAATAAAGAATTCAGTCATTGAGTCTACATTTTATAGAACTTGTATAAAAAACACATTGCGGGTCTGAATGTTTGTTGATAAGTCAATCTATCAATATACAGTTTGTTAATTATTTTCGATTGCTAAGGCTACAGCGTATTTGATGAACATTGAACAACATTTTTTCCATGCCACATTTTTCCATGGAAGATAGCGAATACAAGTATAAAGCATTTATAAAATTTATTTAATTACCTCTTTAGAATTGTGTATGGAATAAATAATTTATAAGTTGCTGCTGAAGGTTGTTTGGTATTTTCGTTTGTAGATGTGTTGCAAGTAAAAAACCTGAAACGCGGGGCAAGTCATAATTAATATCCCTAATAACCGTAACTTAAAACTAGCGGCTTTGGATTCAAATATTATCTTATACGAATATTAAGTTCACTTTTTAACATCATCTCCACGATGATAATTATATTATATCCATCGCAAATCAGTATTTTCTTTTTTGCTTTAAAAGAATTGTTCTATCGGGAGAAATCCCGCGTTCGTTTAAATTGCCAGCGTACATTTGTAATGTCAGTAATACACATTGTGCTTTATATGACGGCCGTGTATACGTATTGTAGAAAAGTTGAGTTTAATTACCATGCATTGGAACCATTTTATTAACACATCTCCCAGTACTGAAACAATTCAAAATGTCTCTGTTACAGTAACACAGTGGGGCGTTAATCGTGTACGTCCAGCTCTACAAGCACATGCACTGTCGTCTAGGCGACGGCCTGAATACAGCTGGCGACTCTCCTATCGATCGGTTACCTGAGTCTCGTAATGCATCTAAATATAGACAGGGGCACAGTTATGAAACAAACAACAAAAATAAGGTCAAAGAGGTTTATCTATATGAAATGAAAATGTACATATGTATAAAAACATTTGGGAATTTTATGTGGAATTATTTTTGCGCGCTACATGTATCAGTTAGTGCATTACAAGAAGCCCTTTCATAACCTCATAAACGTGCGCACCCCAACAAAAAATGTACCGAACTGACAACAATTGTTCCTGCAAATACTGACTATAAATTACGAAAACATTAAATTGAATACTATAGAAGGATTCAAAATTGATTTCTTTACAACTTTGCTTCAATAATGCATTAGAAATGTTTATTCCTTTTTAAGTTATTGACAAGAAACTTTGGACGCCTCTAACTCCCTAATTATAAGGGCCAGCCCCTTTTTCGGTATACCGAATGAAAGGTCTGCGTGAGACCAAGAACTTTTAAAATACATGTTATAACAAATTGTTATCAGGTAGAAAACTAACACGGAAAATACGGGATTTTTTTAAAACAATTTTCTTACCTTTGTTTCAACATCTATACCACCCCTTTTATTTGCATTTAAATAATAAATAAAATATATCTCGCACAAATTCAATGTATTAGCTTCCAAACCAGCCCATCTTTGAGACTCTGCCAGTCATCGTTAAAGCTAATTATAAACCCCCTGGACAAAAGAAGTCGTTAAATTTTACTAAAAGGGGAATAACTCAAAACCGGATGGGGATTTTCCTCAACTAAAATATGCAACGACAACATCACGCAGCATGTTATCAGTCCTGAAAATTTCAAAACAATCGGTGAACAAACGAGCGAGATATTAAGGATCAAAGTTGGCGTCTAGAAGAAAAAAAAAATAAGAAGAAATTTGAAAAATTTTCAGAATAATAGTAAGGTTTTCCGCTGAGAGCAGAAAACCTTAATAAAACAATAAATGAACTTTACAATTGTCTTCCTTGTCAATAATAATCAATCTTCAATATGTTAATGCCAGTTTGTAATTAGTACATATATGCAATATTATGTAATGAATTGTATCTGATATACCTGTCATCGCGTTTTTTATAAGCTGATGAACACGATATATAGGTCATCTTTTTTCGTAAAGTTACAGTTTTCCCCATCAAACGGCTTAGTTCATTTCATAATTTGATATGCAAATCTCAATAAAATCTTGAACTGTTTTCTTTATTTGCAATTAAAAATTAATACATTAAATGAGTTGGTCGACAAGCCTGTTCATAGTGATATATACACATTTTTTGAAGTCATTGTTATCTCTTAAAAACAGAATGGAAGTGCAGAATTTGTGCAAAAGGCAATATATAAGATTTAAACAACTTTAAAATTTAGGGCATATATTGAACAAAAACTGTCATTCTTCTTTAACACACTTTGAACATTTTTTTTTTGTTTAAAGTGCGTTAATTTTCAAAGTACGTTGTAAAACCGGTACTTGTGCATTTTTAAAATGATGAATTTAAATAATAGAATTGTAATTAAACTGTATCATTGGTTGTCCACTTCCAAGTGATGCTTTTTTATATTAAACATTAATTAAAAGGAAATATAACACTTAATCTGACAAAAAACAAAAGCTGTTTATAACAAAGTCCATATTTTGGATCTGTGCACATTTATTTCAAAGTGCCTAAAGTGTCTTAATATTCAAATTAATGGTGTTGTACACGCATATCGTACTATAAAAGAAATTAAACGTTAGGTTTTATGTTTTGGTAGTTGGCTCACCTAAGCCGATGGCTCAAGTTAGCTTTTCTGATCAAAATATGTTTGTTGTTTGACATTGTTGTTGTGTTGGTGTTGGCTTTGGCGTTGTCGTTATTGATCATTTCTCATGAACCACTGGGCTAATTTCAACCAAACCTGGCACAAAGTATCATTGGTTGAATGGAATTCACGTTTGTTCAAATGAAGGACCACGTTATCTTTAAAGGGAAGATGATTTAGAATGATTGAAAAGTTTTTGTATTTAAAAAAAAAAAAAAAAATCTCAAAATTTATTGACGAAAAAAAGCTTCCCGGGTATGACAAGGTAACCCTCAGCGATCAAATTTCCTCGGATCGATATGACGTCACAATGTGCAGCATGATGTCATATTTCAATCATGTCAATTTATACTTTAATTCTGATTTAAATCATAATAACTACAGGCCTAAAATGTCACTAGAAACTCTTTTAAGTGAATATATCTTCGATTTCTTTGTATTATGTATATTTATCATTGAAGACGTCAAATGCATGTTTAGTAGAGAAGATCAATGTCGGGAGACAATTCATCATAATACACTGTAAATAATGCCAAAATAAGACTTTTTTTAATATTGATACACAATATTTAGATGAATGTAAATTTGGATTAAGTTCGTTTAGGCAAATATGAAAAGAAAAAAGAGGAAAGATGAATTTAGATTAAATATATTTTGAAAGGTTTCCACAATTACTAAAATAATTCGCTAACATTTATCTTTTTTTCATTTTATTACCTTTCTTTCTTAAAAAGAACGTTTTTATTGACTTTGCTCAAGTTTTACATCCATGATATATCGACTACGGTCGATATACTCTCCTCAACAATCTGCATGCGGCCTACTGAAACATGTAAATGACAAAATTTTTAAATATTGGAGAGAGAGAGAGAGAGAGAGAGAGAGAGAAAAGAGAGATAACAATTAAGAATTGTACTGTAGAATTTATTGGCATGGCTTGCTAAAAATTGTAAAAAATTGTATAAAA
Source organism: Magallana hongkongensis (assembly GCA_015776775.1). Classification (NCBI taxonomy): domain Eukaryota; kingdom Metazoa; phylum Mollusca; class Bivalvia; order Ostreida; family Ostreidae; genus Magallana; species Magallana hongkongensis. Next base: position 843,541 of record VIAA01000043.1, on the reverse strand, counting down.
TTTCATCATGCATTTCGATTTTGATTTAGGGTCCTGCATTCGGGCGATCATATAGCTGTTAAAACAACTAGGCTGGGAGAAGACTTTTACCACCATGGTATTTTTATTAGTAATTGTGATGGTGTTATTGATTTTGGTGCTGGACAAAATGGAGAAGTAAGACGTGTTAGTGTAAAGGCCTTTGCTGACGGTGAGAAAATACTACGAGTAATATATAATCATGGTGAGTGCTTTCCACCAGAAAAAGTAGTTAAAAACGCTAGACGATACTTGGAAAATCCTGAAAGTTGCGGCAAGTATGACATAGTTAACAATAATTGCGAGCACTTTGCCTCCAAATGCAAAACCGGTACAGCACGTTCAGATCAATTGTTTTGGAAAGTGTGCAGCTGCTTTTACAACCCAATAAGATTAATCAAGCTAGTTATTGCAGGACCTATACTATCTGTTTCAAGTGTACTGTCTACAAGTGGTGGTTCGTGTGGCTCGTCTGGAAGTTGTAATTCGTCATGTCGGAGTGGTTCAAGTAACTCGTGCAGATCAAATAGTTTGAATAGCACATGTGGAAGTAATACAAAGACAACCAAACATGATTGAAGTGGTTAGCTGAAATGTTTCTATATAAAAAAAAAAACATGCAGATGGTGGAGACATTTATAAATTGACAAAAACATTTCTTGTAACAATGAAAAGTGGTTGTACGTTAGTTTTTACAACATATTATTGGTGTTTATGTCATTGTATGTTGAAAAAAATATCCAAGCTATATGAATAGGTTCCACTTCAATTTTATCCTAGACAGACTTACTATTGAATTTGAAAATAACACTTTTCTTTTCATTACAAAATTCTTCTGCAGATCAAAAGCATTGTCATGTCTACAACATTTAACCCAAAAATTCATCTGTTTTTGTTGATAGAAATATTTTATTGCATATTGTCGGTACACTTTGATGATGCAGACCTAATGCAATACATAGAAGGTAACAATTAATTGGACAGAAGTGATTATTCTATTTTCTTTTAAATTTTCATTTAATTCTAAATGAGCAACCCAAAGCAATTCATCCATTTCACTTTATACATTGATTGTGAGATACAGACTCGGTACAATTTTAGTTATAATTTTTCTCCGTTTAAAAGTGATTTTAAAAAAATCACAAAAATTAAAATTACATAATAACTAAGAATCTATATATCGTTTATTGAATTTCTAGATTTGCACAAGTAGAGTTGCGACCTCACAGACAAAGCATTTTACTGTATTTAAACAGATCAGAAAAAACAGCTCTTCAGTAACGTTTTGAATAGAAATTAAACAACTATAACTGTATCATGTGATATCACACGAAATATATCAATTTAGTTGTTGGCGACAGCTACGGGCACATTTTTCTTTGTTTAAAAAACTATGACAAAATGTGCCTTTTTTATATTTTGGGCTGCGTCTTAGAAATCCGACAAAATGTTGAGGTCATTAATCTTTGTTGAGGACAACAATTTATACTTAATATACAGATATATTCAAAATAGCATATGTGTATTTTCATGAGATTTAAACAAATTTTAAATCTTTGGGCAAATATTAAATGTGAAACATCCTTTTTTTTTCCTTCTTTAGTTATTCTTTTTATCAAAAAAGACGACAGTGCAATAACATATCACTTACGTTAAGAAACATATTAGTATCAATGCTTGGATATTTGATTGTTTACACGTTTTATTAAAAAAGACAACAAACAACAAACAAAACAAAACAAAAATAAAAACAAATTCAAAACATTGCATACAATATGACACAGAGTATACCTGTATTTTCATGACAGACCCTTCTCAACGCCAAAAAAAATTCATAAGTTAAAACAACACTAAATATGAAAACAAAACCTCTCGTGTGAATCTCATTGGCAAAATAAACTGGCTATAGGATATGTCTTCATTACAAATCAAGAAGACAATCCTCAATGAGCAAAAAACGAAACGAGAAATTGTCGTTTGCAATCATATGATGCATATGTACCAACGCATGTAATCACACTATTTTTATCATAGCAAAATGATTTTTAGACGGTGTCATGTGACCCCGTCTATTAGTTTACTGTCAGCCGAAGTCTCAAACAAAATAGTTTTAACGCTTCAAATGTTCTTGCTTGGATTCAATAGTTGTAGCAATTTTAAAATGAGATACGTAACTGATTGCACAACGCCATTGACGATTCAGTTGGTAAACGATCTCATTAATTTATAGAAGGGGTTGAAGGTTGAATCGAAACGCAATGAGCCATTTTATTTTAAGTTTTGAATTATATTTTAGCAATTTATCACCTGAATACTACCACACTACATGCGCGAGTCGAAGTTTAAATCTGAACGGGTTATACACATTTGTCTCACTAATTAAATAGGTTCTTCATTGGCTTCCAGTTAACTATGATTGATGTTCATTTCTAAAGGAATTTTGTACATAGAAAATATTAACAAGTCTAAATGAAATTCTGTTTTGTGTACAATGGTGTTTATATTTGTGTTTTTCGATATTTTTGTTATGGATGGGTTACCCTGTGTGAGTGACGGGTGTCGGGTGGTGTGGTATTTTTAGAGCGAGTATTTAAAGTGGCCGTTTTGGGTGTAGTAGTCAGTAGCCGGGTGCCATGTTTTGCAGTTTCTAATTCTAGATATGGTGATAATCTCCAGTTAGATAAAGTACTGGTATAGAAACGGGTAGCCATTGAACTCGGGATTTTGTTAGGTGGGCACATGTTGTCCTAGTCGATTAATTTGTTTTGATGTTATTTAGTAATTTTGCTGGTAATTTAGTTATAAGTGTAAATGTTTGTTTGTTGAAATATTTACTGGGGGTTTATTAGTCACAGTGTGTTATGTCATCAGTGCATATAGGGATGTTTGATGTAAATTCCTGTACTTCAGATTGTGGGCGCTAGAAGTTAATTTCCATATGGAGGGTCATTTGGGTAACCGACAAATGTCGGGGATGTACGCTGCGTTGAGCTGAGCGTAATTAGTCTGTGTGAAGTTGTCGTAGACTGTTAGCGAGAGACATGTGAGTCCGGGACTTGCTGTTAGGTTATCGATACACGAGGAACAAGCGGCATGACGAGGACAGGAGTGTCTTGGGTGCCTGATGTCCTGAAAGGCATGAACCACGCCACCTTTTCAGAGTAAAGTTATCAGTGTGCTAAAGTGACTCTTGTTACAGGTTAATTTTCATCTATTCAGAGCTGAAACTTGAAGTACATGTATTTTTTACGTTTTGTGAATTATTGAACGTTACCATTTTCTAGGTAAATTTCCAACAAGTGTTTCATTGGTTGAAACAATTTCTAATACAACATTTTGTGGTCTTTTACCATTTTATTTCTGATTCAGTATGATTTAAAAGACATAAGTTTGGATTTCAGTTATTTGTTTCAGATATTTGTTAATTTTGTTTAATTGATTCATTATTTTGAAAGTTATATTCAAATGAGAGTTGGGTGAAAGGGGAGTGAGAATATTGATTTGTTTTCTTCATTTGTTTTCCAAATTAAGTAACTCCATACTCGTAAATGTCTCTGATGAAAGTTGAACAACTGAACTGATTTCAACTTTATAGACTTAAATGTCATCAATTGTTAGAAAAAATATACATGTCATCACACTTTTTGAAATGCCAGATAAACATAAACTAAAGCATATTTTAGCATCAGAAAACCGTTTTTATGGTTAAAAGTAATTTTTTTGTAGGCAGAATTTTTTTTGATCTTGTTTAATTTTATTTTCAACTTTATCAGAAAACTAAAACTACAACAATTTTTGAAAATCAATTGTTGGGATAAGAATTATTATCATAATGGCATTTAAACATATAACTGAAAGAAAGGTCAGAAAAAGAGCTATTTTTACTTAGCATCGATAAAATGTATAAATTTAGGATAAAATTAAACTGCTAAAATATCTTGAACTTAACAGTAATTCTAATTACATCCATGTGATTATATTCACATAAATAAATAAAACTATCTTGCACAATTTTTTAAGAACTCAAAATTTTACAATAAAGTATGACATGTGTGAAAAGTATGATTGTGTGGTATTTATGTGGTATTTATGTTTCAAAGATATTGTTTTAAAAAGATTATTGGTATATTTGGTTACACGATAGACTAATCAAGTTAAAAGAGGGAAATTATAAACTCTGAAAACATTTTCAAAAAATGGAAGTTGTATGACGTTTCCAAATTAAATAAACAAGATCCTGATCTTCTTGAAGGTCCATTAAATAAATCGGAAGTCTATTTTTTTTTTAAGAATATGAAAAACGATAAAAGCCCAGGGCCTGATGAGTTTTCGAGCAATTTTTTAAAAATTCTTTTGGAACGACTTAGGCAGATTTATAACAAGAGCCATAAACAAAACTTATGAGTTAGGGCACTTTACAGAATCAAATAAACTAGGTATAATAACATGTTTACCAAAAGCAGAAAAACCAAAACAGTTCTTAAAAAAAAATGGTGCCCAATTAGCATTCTTAATGTATTATATAAAATTGCTTCAGGTTGCATTGCTCATAGAATAAAAACGGTGTTATATAAATTAATTAATGAAGACCAAACTAGTTTTTTAAAAGGAAGATTTATTGGAGAAAATGTTAGAACGATATATGATATAATGCCGTATACTGAACAAAATCAGATCCCAGGCCTTTTAATGTCAATCGATTTTGAATAAGCTTTTGATACTATCTCTTGGAAAGTTATATACCAAACACTGGACTTCTTTAATTTTGGGATTTCAATCAAAAACTGGATCCGAACTTTTTATAGTGATATTAAATCTTGTGTTATACAAAATGGAATTGCCTCTGATTATTTTTTCCTCAAAGGGGATGTAGACAGGGTGACCCAATTTACCCATATCTTTTTCTGCTATGTGCTGAGGTTCTATGAATTTTGATTCGAAATAATAAAGACATTCGTGGAATTGAAATTGATGGTGTAGAATACAAACTTTCGCAATATGATGACGACACTTCAATAATATTTGATGGATCACCTCAGTCCATCATTGATATTTTAAGAGAACTTGGTTATTTCACATGCATATCTGGTCTAAAAATTAATTTTTCTAAAACTAAAATGGTATGGATTGGAAGTAAATTTTTTTCAAAAGAAGTCTTTCACCACTCGCGATGGAAGCTTGATTGGAACAATCCCACTTTTGATCTACTTGGTGTTAATTTTTCTGTTAATTTAAATGAAATGGTAGAACTAAATTACCCATCACATTTTTTGGAAGTAACCCGTTTGATAAAGCAATGGAAAATGAAATCAACAATTGGAAGATTAATTGTGATTAAAACACTGATAATACCAAAACTTAACCGCTTAATCCTAACTATACCAAAACCTAGTGTAGAATACCTTCAACAGTTTAAGAAAAAAATTTACATTCTTTATGGGGAGGCAAGGTCCATAAGGTAAAGAAAAACATTATAATTCAAGATTACAGATATGGGGGGGGGGGGTTAAAATGACAGACTATGGGGAAAATGTTCAGACTTTATTACCAATATTAACAATAAGATAAGTATCAAGTTTTGGAAAAAAGTTTTATTTGATTGGGTTAAAATTGTTATGTCATATAGCCAAAATGACATAAAAGTACTCATTGAACATACATGGTTTAATCCTAATATTAAAATTAATAACTCATCAATTTTTATTAAGAATTATTTCAACTGTGGTTATAAATTTATTATAGATTTGATGACAGAAGAAGAGCCTTGAAGCTCTTGGAAACTCAAATTTTACGACCAATGTTTTAGAATATAGGAGTTTGAAAGTAAGAGTTTTTTAAAGATTGGAATTCTTAAATAAAAATAAGGTAGAATATGGACCATTTATTCCAAATTCCCTCAGTATTTTTTACAAACAAAGCAAAGGATGTAAGGATATGTATTATGTACCCATGGATAACAAAACGAAATCAATTCGTTCAGTAAAGAAGAAACTGGATTTGCTTCTATAGAAATAGAATGGAATAATAGTCTTGAACTCCCATTTAAAACCTCGAAAGAATCCAAATTTCAATGCTTGCAATTCCAGATTTTACATAGAATTTTGCCAACAAATGAGAACCTTTTCAAATTCAAAATTATTGATTCGCTAGTCTGCTCTTTCTGTAATCAAGATATAGAAACTATAGAACTTTTATTTGTGGACTGTTTTCATGTCAAAGAAATGTGGCTCTACTTTGAAGAATGGTTAAGAAGCAAGTTTAATATTTTAATGACATTTGATTAAAAAACTATACTTTTTGGTAAATTCAAAATCAGAAATATTTATAGACTTCAAAACATATTGATTCTTACGGTAAAATAATTTGTTTTTGTCAGTAAATATAAGAATGTCCCAAACCTCTTGACGCTCATGTTAAAACGAACTGTAACTAATAGAATATATATTGAGAAACTACTGTTGCTGAAGAATTGTTAATTTGCTGAGTATGAAGATTATTTGTGATTTGTTATAAAATGTGATTATAATTGTAAGCAAATAATGGCAAAAGAAAATATAAGTCTTCTATTATGTATCCTCTTGCATATGTATGACTTTTTGATAGATAGTGTTCCCCTCTCTTTCTCCACCTTCTTTCATCCCCAACTTCTTATCTGAAAATACTCAAACTTCGATAGCTGATAAAAGAAAGTTTTCGATATTGTTTGTGCATATATATGTCTGTTTGTCGGTGTATACGCTTGTCTGTACATGTGAATGTTTATCTGTGGTATGTGACTGAGTTTATTTTATACTTATATCTTAAATCTTCAATGGAGTGAATATGTGATGTGTATGCACTGTAAACTAAATATATAAAAAGATGTGAATAACTTAATTGTACATGAAGGTTTGAATAAAATAATTTGTTTTTGCTGAAAAGGTGTACACATATAAATTGTAAGTACATATTTACAACACGTTATACAGTTAACTTCTGGTTTTTAGCTCACCTGAGCTGAAAGCTCAAGTGAGCTATTCTGATCACATTTTGTCCGTCGTCCGTCTGTCCGTCCGTCTGTCCTACAGTCTGTCCGTCTGTAAACTTTTTACATTTTGAACTTCTTCTCTAAAACAGCTTATCCATTTTCAACCAAATTTGGCACAAAGCATCCTTATGGGAGGGCGAATATAAATTGCAGAAATAAAAGTCCGATCTGTATTCAAAGCGGAGAAAACCTTGAAACTGTAGAAAAAGGGGGTGCATTTTTAAAAATCTTCTTCTCAAGAACTACCGAGTTCAATCAACGTAGTTTAGCATAAATTATCCTTATGGGAAGGAAAATATAAATTGCAAAAATTAAGTGCTAATTCTGTTTCAAATCTGAGTTATTACGAAAATAATAATAAAGGAAAGGCGTGTTTCAATCAGTTTAATAGCTTCGGGCTCGGCATACGGTAAAATGGGTAGGCAAGACTTGGCCTGAGCAAAACAAAAGATTGGCAGGTATTAATCTGCCAATCTCATTAAAATTTCAGGATATTTGATGGACCAGTATATTTGTATTCGCTGTAAATATTGCTGCAAAATAATGCGTATTTCGAATTGACGATTGCCGATCTGCCCCGGCTTTTATTTTGCCACGGCCCGGGTTTGCATACCCATTTTACCAAGACTCGTATTCCATACTTCTAAAACGAGGTTCTTTGTTTAAAGCAGCCATGACATTATACGAAAAAGGGTCGATCTGACTATGATGAATTTGCTTGCTATGCAACCGTTCGCGTATGAAGTGAAATTTTTGAAACATGCAGAATATATTGGTGCCGATTTTGTGAAGTAAATTAAGGCTAAATATTTTAACGCGTTGACAGTTTTCACACAGGACGTTGGTGGTAGCTTGTTCTGATTTTCGTTTCGTTTTCATTATTTATGCTTTGTAACCTGGGAACTATCGTCTGTATTTCGTGATTTTACGTATCAAATCAAACAGAGACTTCGGTAAATCAAACAGTTAACTGTTTACCTGCGCAAATTAAGCAAAATCTGATGTAGTGGTACTGAAATACAATTATTCTATCGGTAATTCGGCATTATCTTTTGCGTAATGGTAGATTAATGCAATAGGTTTTGTTGAGATGCTCGACATTTTCTCGAGTTTATTCAGTTTAAATAGAGTTTGATAACGCTGACGAAAATATGTAGGTATATACATGTATATATATGATTCATTTCGAAAAAATAAATTGTGTTCTTTATTTGTTATACATGTAGTGCATGTTTCTTGTGTTTAATTGTTTACAATTTCTATTTACTAACCATATTTGAGTGTTAAGCTTCGGATTATAAGCAAGATACAGAGATTTGCTCACAATTCTATGTTTGTACACCGATCTTAAAAGCTAAAGATTAAAAAGGTAAAAAAAATTGTCAATATTTATTACGAAAATTTTCAAAGTCTGTTCTTCCAGAAACCAACTTATTGAATTGTAAACTTAACCTTTTTAGCTCACTGAGGGTGGGGCCACAATGGGGGGTCGAAGTTTAACAAATGAATATATAGAGTAAATCTTTAAAAATCTTCTTCTCAGAAACCAATCGGCCAGGAAAGCTGAAACTTGTGTGGTAGCATCCTCAGGTAGTATTAATTCAAAGTTGTGAAAATCATGACCCCCGGGAGTAGGGTGGGGCCATAATGGGGGATCAAAGTTTTACATAGGAATATATACAGTACATCTTTGAAAATCTTCTTCTCAGAAACTGATCAACCAGGAAAGCTGACACTTGTGTGGATGCATCCTCAGGTAGTTTAAATTCAAAGTTATGAATATCATGACCCCGGGGGTAGGGTGGGGCCACAATGGGGGTTCGAAGTGTAACATAGGAATAGATACAGTAAATCTTTAAAAAATCTTCTTCTTAGAAACTAATCCGCTGGCAAAGCTGGAACTTGTGTGGAAGCATCCTCAGGTAGTGTAGATTCAAAGTTGTGAAAATAATAACCCCTGGGGGTAGGTTGGGGCCACAATGGGGGGGGGGTCGAAATTTAACATATGATTATATAGAGTAAATCTTTAAAAATCTTCTTCTCAGAAACCAGCCAGGAAAACTGAAACTTGTGTGGAAGCATCCTCAGGTTGTGTAGATTCAAATTTGTGAAAATCATGACCCCTGGTGGTAGGTTTGGGCCACAATGGGAGGTCGATGTTTTACATAGGAATAAACAGAGTAAATCTATAAAAATCTTCTTCTCAGACACTAAACAGCCAGGAAAGCTGAAACTTGTGTGAAAGCATCCTCAGGTAGTGTAGATTCAAAATTGTGAAAATAATGATCCCCATGGGTAGGGTGGGGCCACAATAGGGGGGTCAACGTTTAACAAAGGAATATATAGGATAAATCTTTAAAAATCTTCTCAGAAACTAATCAGCCAGATGATTCTTTATAATTGTTAAGACTTTGGCCCCAGGACAATTCTTTGGCCTCACGAGAAGGTTCAGAATTTGATGTACGTTTATATCCCATATATAAACTATTGTTAGGGATCTTTTTGAAAACTGCAATACTCAACATATGACATGACTATAAAATCATCCTGTTAGAAAAGGGACTAATGATTATAAACATAAGAATATCTAGGGGAAAATGGATTTTATTTATACAGGATCTACATGTATTATTGTACATTGTCCAGATACATGTAGTTTGTATTGTGACTCCATTGAGCTGATTTTATCATACCTATTGTTCCTCAGGTGAGCGATGTGGCCCATGGGCCTCTTGTTGTATATCTGTTAATTTTGTTCTTGCACCTACACAGGATGAATGACCATCTTTAAGTTCTCCTTAAAGATAGCTTAAAGGTTCTTAAAGGTGGCTTCAAAACGATCTTTAAGCCACCTTTAAGCTATTTGTGTTGCTTAAATGTGGCTTAAAGAAAACATAAAGATGGCCTAAAGGCAGCTTAAAGACTATCTTTAAGCCACTTTTAAGGCACATTTAAGGACCACTTATAGGTCCTTAATGTCCAAAATTCTTTAAGCTACCTTTAAGCTACCTTTAAGCCACCTTTAAGCCACTTTTAAGCCATTAAAAAAATTTCAATATTGTGCTTAATTTACCAACAAAATGTATTAACTTAATGATAGAAAAGGTATTAAAAACGGTGTTTGTTCTACAAAATAGAATGAAAAAGAAATAATCAAAACGCCCTTTCCGATATTCGAACTCGGGTCCCTTCGCTTACCTGCATCACCTCACTTCCTCTGCGCCACGGTAACTTCCATGTTTCAGGAGGTTTTTATATCCTATATATCAGTGGATATTGAATCAATGTATTGAATGTGTATTTTTTACTTGAAAAGATTTTGACAAACCATTCAGTTTGTAACAATCAGTTATATCTAATTTATAAATTACATGCATGCATGTATTTAGAATGAAATACGGAACTTGGTCTTCATGAGTAAAAAAAATATATTATACCTAAATGGAAACCGTTAGGCTCACTAGTAGGCCTTCTTAGTTAATAAATTTAAACCGGGTAGATATACGTTCATCTAATTCATAGCAATGAAAACGCAAGAAAGAAAATGAAATCATTTCTTTTATCAAATGCATTGAAACTATTAAGGTATTAGTTCTACGCAATTTCCCGGTTTTCATGATCACTACGCCGTTCAAGTATGTAAAACTATTTAATTGTATACATGATTTTTAAACTATCAGATCTATAACAAACAATATTACCAATTTCCGGTGACATATTTACCCTTATACATATATTTAGATAATTAACCCCTATCTATGATCACCGGTACATTAATTAATTAGCCTCAAAATTTTACTCTTGCATACAAGTATCTTTAATTTGTAGACGCAACATTTTTGAAACCCAGAGTAAGGAAATAATACTTTGAAAATGAATTACAAATGTTATAAACTTTAATTCACTAGACTTATTGTATACACATACATACTAAGATTTCAACGCCTTTAGAAACCCTGATGTGCACCTGGGCACACGGCACACCTGTTGTGTATATCTTGTATATTCTGTGTTAGTTCCAGGGGTTTTCTTAAGTTGGACAAACAAGAGACTTTAATTAGATATACACAAACGTGCACATGGGCACACGACACAACTGTTGTGTTTATCTTGTATATTCTGTGTTAGTTCCAGGGGTTTTCTTAAGTTGGACAAACAATAGACTCTAGTTAGATATAAACAAACGAACAGAACTATGTCTAGACAAACAAAGCAGTAATATCCTGCCCGATATAACAAAGGCAGTTGAGAGTATTTTCATCTTTAACCTGCATCTAGAAGATCTAGAATTAGACCTAGAAATAATTAAAATATAAAAAAAATACAAACCTTAAACCGACTATTAAATTAAATCATGCATTTTTGGTTCATTATCCTTATTTTGTTATTTTGTTTAATAACCGGATGAACTGAGAGAGAGAGAGAGAGAGAGAGAGAGAGAGAGAGAGAGAGAGATCTTTCACCGATTAATTTATAATAGGAAACAAACATACTTTAAATAGTTTCATGCACAGATTAAGATACAGAGACTGCGCTCACCCCTACAATAATTTTGAAACAAAAAAAAATTATAAATAATTTTATAACGGCAATCTGTGTCCATCAGAGCGGTGTTGATGATAGCGATCTGTGTTAAATGGAGTGACAACTAAACCGCCTGGAACAACTCCCCCCCCCTTCCATGGAGATTATATTAACACTCGGATCACCCGCTCCCATACCTATAAAAAGAGCTTCTGCATTTAATATATGTTTTCTTTTTTTGTTCAGCTTGATCAAACTTGCATTAAAGGGAACTTAAAGATGGTTTAAAGACAACTTAAAAGGAGCGTAAATGCCACTTAAAGGTGTTTAAAGGTGGCTTAAAGATGGCTTATAGGTGACTTAAAGGAGTTTGGACATTAAAATGAGGACCTATAAGGTCAGCTTAAATGTAACTTAAAGCTGACTTAAAGGTTGTATATCCTTTAAGCTACCTTTAAGCCACCTTTAAGGACTTGCTTAAAGATTGTTTTTCGCCCTGTGCTACTCAGTATGTTACAACTATGATTATCTAATTTTTTTATATACACTTGCCCAGTAAATTACCATATGACGATACGATAATCTTCATAGAAGTTTTGTTTAGAGAAAAAAAAAACACACAGCAAGTATCTTCTTGTTTAAAAATGAATTTTCGAACACTTGTAATTTTAGTATTTCAGAAATGGTCATGCATGCTTCTTACTGAAAGAATGTATAGCAAGTCAGCAACCGTTAGACTTTTGTACATAATGACAATAATGTAATTAAAAAAGCGCTTTGATTACAAACACTTAACAGAAGTTAATTAACCATAATTGTTTTCGTCAATGAAATAACCATGCGTCGGGGTCGGAGTAGGTAGTAGACCTTCATATCACAGACACCTACATAATTAACAAAGAGGGTATACGAGGGTTGTAAGAAAAGTTCGCGGACAAGTTCGATTGTGCCAGCAAAACATTTCATGTTTAATCTTGACGTATTTTCAAAGAAATACGTAAAGATTAGTTTATTTTAAGTGCACCTTAAAACATATACAAATTAATTATTTTGATTAAATATGCTTCATGGAGCATGTCAATTTTTAATTGTTTTGTATTTTGTACGAATTGTTCCGTTTTAAGAAAATGTACAGTATAAGCGCATAAAAATATTTATTTTTTTTCATGTGAGATCGCAATAAGTTATGAAAGTTATTTTTTGAAAGTTTCAATTCTATTGAATAAAGTTTGATCTTTTTATCGCTGGATATGGACGACCAACGATAGAAAAATGAGTTAAAACCGTTAACGTAAATGGACACTTTGGAGCAACAGGGCGTTATTAGATTTTGTGTGTACGCAGAAAAATCTACGATGGAGACCAAAAGGTTCATAGGTGCCGCTATTTTTATAGGACACATGTTTACAATTGTAAAAACCACAATTGGAATGGAGTAAGTAAGTAAATATTTTATTATAGTGACATGTGTATGTCATGAGTATAGTACAATACAATATTATACATTATCGAATTACACCCAGCCCATTGGACCTTTATGTCACTTTGAAATCTTATAATATACAAATATACATTTCTGAGCGCATGAGTTTACTTTGATTTGTACAAATAACATTGTCTAGCTGAATAAATCAAATTGAGATATTTGGCAGTTTGTCTTTGATTTTTTTCCATAATGATATTTTAGTTGACAGTTTCATCTAGAATTTTATCTAAGTTTATACTATGAAAGAAAGAGATTCTATTATTTTCATAAAATTGGCATTGAAAAATATAATGTTTTTCATCTTCAGACAATGACGTTCTTGAAGAGGTTCATTTCCATAACGACCAGTTTTGACTCTGAGAGGAAGGATTCCACATCTAAATTTAGCCATCAAAGACCGTTCATGTTTACTTATGTTCATTGTTACATAGGGTTCGAATTGGACGTTTTGTATAAATGTTACGTATGTCCTAAGTTTCGGTAGAGACCTTGTTTTCGATTTCCATTCGTCTTCATAGTATTTACATAATTTAGATTTCACTTCGTCTATATCACAAATACGGATAAAATCAAAATAGGAACACAAATTTAATTTATATAGAATTTCTTTCACTTGTGAGCACCAAGTGCTGTTGTTACGATAACTCCACAGGAAAACGTTTTTTTGGTAAGACGGTCATCATCCATTTGGATTACTTTGTTCCATCTCTTTAACATGCATATCCAGCGCCTCTGTGTCGGTGCTAACCATCCTACTTCACTATTTAATGTAATTGCCGGCGCGTATCTGTGTAAACCTAAGAAGTATCGGATAGCACGGTTTTGAACTATTTCTAAGGATGCTATGTTTTGAATCCCCAAACTCCAGAACAATAATCTAAAATGGGTACAACACAAGAATGAAATAGTTTTTCATAGGTATTAAATCCAACATCTTCATAGTTATGAATTTTGGAAATCATCGCCCCTAATGCTCGCCCTCCGGATTTACCTAAAACCTCCGCCGTTGTATTGAAATCCATCTTCTCGTGGAAAATAACACCAAGATATCGATACTGATTAACGTACTGTAACTCTTCATTTCCTATTCTAGAATTGAATTTACTTCGGGGAATGTTTCGTTTTCTAAAATGCATTATATTTGATTTGGCACAGTTCACATTTAACCTCTATCGCATACACCAATCTGTAAGAATATCGAGACATCTTTGCATTTCAAGTTCATTTTCACTAAGAATGGCAATGTCGTCGGCATATAACAGAATACCAATTGTTTCGTCACTAATAGGAATTCCAAATTTTAGTTGTGAAATTTCAGATGCTAAATCATTGATAAATGAAGAAATTAACGTAGGAGATAGTTTGTCTCCTTGGCGTACACCATTTGAACAAAGAAACCAATTAGAACGTAGGTCGTTTACACATACACACGAGAATGTTTTTTCATAAAAACTGGAGATGGCATCATATATTGGACCATTGATTCCATTAAGTTGAAGTTTGTTCTGTAAAAGGTCTCTGTTTACAAGACCAAAGGCTTTTTGGAGATCAACAAATGTAACAAATGTAAACTTTCGATTTTGAATAAGGTTTGTAAGGGTAAATATATGGTCCTCACATGATCTATCGCGCCGGAATCCATTCTGTGCATCGGAGAGTATTTCATATTCTTCTAGGTATTGTTGAACCCTATTATTCAAAACCGAACTATAACATTTTGCAACGACAGATACCAAGCTGATTCCTCTGTAATTTAAAGGTAATCGTGTGTCAATAGTAGCACCTTTTGGAATTGGACGAATTAAGGCTTTCCTCCATATGGTAGGAATTTTTCCTGTTTCAAAACAAAACATAAATAACACATGTAGAACTTCAATAACAGGGTTATTTCTTAGGACTTCGTTATATATAAGGTCGATTCTGGGGCTCTTTCCGTTCTTTAAATTGGAGATAACTGTACGCACCTCTTCTATGGAAATAGATTTGTTTAACGTATCGTTTGGTATAAATAAAGGATCCATTGAATTGTTTTCCAGGATTTTCTTATGAAGGATAGCTTGATTATAGAAAACGTCATCAAAGTTTCCATTTGGATTGGTATACAAATTCTTGAAAGCGGACTCCCAATTCTGTAAACTTTTATCTTCATCGTAAATAATATTTCCGTCATCATCTTCATACTCCATAGGAATGTTAACATTTCGTCTAGGTCCTAGTTTCTGCAGTTCCTTCCAGAGGGCGCTTGGATTCTCTGTGTTCAATGTTTCAATGTTTAAGGCTAAATCACGTCTGTTTTCCTCTCATAGAATTCAAGCTGTTTATCAAAATGTCTCTGTGTAGCTAGAAATTGTATTCGTGCTTCTTGTCTGCCAGTTCGGCCAACAACTTTACGGAAATCTTTTTCAGTTTTGTTCAACTTCTTCCATAGGTCTGAGAATTCTTGATGCCAGTAGGGTTTTGTGTACTTCATACGTTTTTGAGTATTTTTGGATGCATCATAGAAAGGTATAACTTTTTCATTTTTTTCCATTTCAGTAGTTATTACATTGCAAAGTTTGTCATAGATTGTATCAATTTAAGGTAGTACAAAACAGATAAGCTAAATTTTTCCTATAATTCAATTTTTCTGAAATTTTTATATTTTTTTCTTTGGAGTGAAATCTTTTAATACGTAAAATTTGAAAAAAAATCCGACCTCACAATTGTTGCCCACATCGCCCCAAACCTACCATTGGAATCTCCTTTCAGTGGAGTGTAAAATGAAATAGTCATTGTTATAATTTTCTATGCCATTAAGTTATTTTTCAAGATATTACAAGTATTTTTGCTGCTATTTAAACAGCAAACCTTCTTGTTAGTTAAAGATACTGAAATAAATTCTAACTGGTAACTTAAGATAATTTTTCATGCGATATAATGTAAAACTAGTGCTTGTGAATGCTCTTTTAAGACGAAAATTTGAAGCACTTAACGGTATCTAAAAAGAAAATGTATCATTCAAATTTGAATAAAATTTACCAGTATGATTGTCATGACCTTGTAATTAAAATATATCAAAATAAAGAAAATTTAACCATTGGTTTTAGATTAATTAAGGTTTAAGTATGTTTGACAGAGGTATAAATTGATAAAAATCCTAGATGACGTCATCATATTTTACCTTTGACCTGTTGATATGACCTTGAAATTTGTTTGACATAAAGCCTAAACACTGGTGATGGTTGTGACCAAATTTCAGGTCTTTACTATGAACAGAACACAAGTTACGCATTTTTAAATGACATAAGGCTAAATTGCACAAAAATCATACGAACACCATATGTTTCAAAATATTCGAAATATGTTGTATCCTAAGTTTGTTTGGCCTTGAGTAATTTATGGGCATGATTTATATTTTTTTCTTAAGATAATGGACTGAAATTAATTTTTACATAATATTAAGTCATTATTTTGTGTATTTGAAAAATTATTTCAAATAAATAATTTCAGGGGTGTTTCGTACTACCTTAACTTTGTTTTTCAATGCATAATTCAATTTGTCTTATAATTTCAAACAAAGCTTTTTTAACAGTATCAGAGCACATGAAATTTGTCGGTATTTGCTTAAACTTGAATTTTTTTCTAGGGGGTACATGAGACTTTTTCTTTGTATCTATGTGAGTTTCCTCATTTTCCTCTGGATATTCAATTTTGCATTTGTAGTCAAACATCAAAATATCATGGTCTGGAATACGACATCTGGATCCAAGAAGGTTTTGCAATTTCCCAACTTCTATCACATCACTGCAAGGTTTTATTCTGAAGTTAAAACAATTTCCCAGCTGATCATGTGGAACACAACCATAATCGACAACAGCCTTTCCTTTCACAGAAACGGAAGTGAATTTATTTGAGTTTTCCCCATATCGACCATTCAAAACACAGAATTTAGAGTCCAATAAAAATTCAGAAAATGATTGTCCATGTAGATTTTGCGTATGGTCAGTTATGTCCATTGATCTGATGTTGTCAATATCAACACAAAAATCTCCCAGTGAGCCGAGACGAGAATTGAAATCATCTAGCAAGAATATTGCATCTGTTTCGCTGTTGAGAATGGAAGGTTTGAAAATGGATATACTGATATACTGAGCTCTTGCAGCAACGCTACATTCATGTCCAATACATATTTCTGTTTCGATATCGTCAACATCGCGATGTATACAATATTGATACAATATCGATTATACATTGTCAACCTTAACATTGCCGATATTTCTTTGCTGTTAACATCGTCGACATTGACGACATCGCAACGTTGACGATGTTGAACTGATATCGAGTTTACATCGTCAACATTGCCAATATTTCTTTGTTGTTAACATCATCGCAATGTCGACGATGTTGAACCAATATCAAATTTACATTGTCTACATCGCGAGTAGAAAATATACAATTTAACACATATAGAATATCACCATGTTGGTCATCATTGCGATATTGACAATGTCGACGATGTAAACAGGATATACGAGGTACGATGTAGACATGATGCTGACGCGATGTCGATCAACATTGCAATGTCGACGATGTAAACAGGAAAGAAGGCACACGATGTAGACATGATGTCGACGATGTAAACGGGATAAAAAAGGTACGATGTAAACACGATGTTAACTCAATGTTAATCAACATTGCGATGTCAACAATGTAAACAGGAAAGATTAAGGCACACAATGTAGACACGATGTCGACTCTATGTCGGTCAACATTGCAATATCGACAATGTTGATGATGTAAACAGGATATAAGAGGTACGATGTAGACACAATATCTACACGATGTCGATCAACATTGCGATGTCAACGATGTAAACAGGAAAGAAGGAAAACGCCGTAGACACGATGTCGAATCGATGTTGGTCAACATTGCGATATCTATAATGTAGACGATGTAAACAGAATATAAGAGGTACGATGTAGACATGATGTTGACTCGATGTCGATCAACATTGCAATGTCGACGATGTAAACAGGAAATAATGCACACGATGTAGACATGATGTCGACAATGTAAACAGGATAAAAAAGGTACGATGTAGACACGATCATGTTAACTCGATGTCGATCAACATTGCAATGTCGACTCGATGTTGGTCAACATTGCGATATCGACAATATCGACGATGTAAATATGAAATAAGAGGTACGATGTAGACACGATGTTGACTCAATGTCGATCAACATTGCGATGTCAACAATGTAAACAGGAAAGATTAAGGCACACAATGTTGACACGATGTCGACTCAATGTTGGTCAACATTGCGATATCTATAATGTCGACGATGTAAACAGGATATAAGAGGTACGATGTAGACACAATGTCTACACAATGTCGATCAACATTGCGATGTCGACGATGACGACGGTGTAAACAGGTTATAGGAGGTAGGTACGATGTAGACAAAAAGTCTACAAGTTGTTGATCAACACTGCAATGTCGACGGTGTAAACAGAAAAGAAGGCACACAATGTAGACACGATGTCGACCCGATATCGATCAACATTGCGATGTCGACGATGTAAACAGGAAAAAGGACACACGATGTTGACACAATGTCGACTCGATGTTGGTCAACATTGTGATAACGAAAATGTACACAGGATATATATGGTACGCTGCAAATGCAAATTTAATAATTATACTTATATGATATTAACACACTGTCTACTCGGTATTGGCCAACATTGCGATGTCCACAATATTGATAAAACATCGTGCAATGGACATACCTCCAACGCTATCCCCAAACATCCGGATCTTGCACCTATGGATTTCGCTTTATTCCTTATCTGAAGTCAAAACTGCGTATTCATAGATTTTCGGACCTAAATGATAGTAGTTTGACGTCATCTGATGTCGTGGAAATATGAAATGGTGCTCCGTATATCGAATTCATGCAAAATAAAAATCGCTGTATTTCTAACTTCAAAATCACATGTTTTTTGTATACTTTTTCCCAATTGGTAGTCATTTGATTAAACATACGTCATCCTACAAAAAAGTATGCAGTGATTTTGCCGTAAATTACTTTGTCCGCGAACTTTTCTAACAACCCTCGTATATAATTATTTTAAATTATGAGAAAAATATGTAACATTTGGTGCCTGTGTTTCAAATTTAAACGTAGTAAATGAAATTGAAAACTCAAAAAATAGCGATCAATTGAGACTTTACAAAATGAACTACATGCAGCCTTAATGAGAACTGTTCAATTATTATTGTCAGGGAAATATCCTGATTTCTCAAAGTTAAGCACAGGCACCTGACGTTATATTTTTTTGTTATAATAAAAATATATATACCCTTTACCTAATAATAGATTATTATTAGGTAGAGGGTATATATCTTTTATTAAAAGAACAATGTCAGGTGCGTGTGGATATAAGCTATGTCGATTTGCATGAAAAGTAACATTAATGGCCAGTATCTGTTATACATATGACAAGCTTACATCAATATAGAGACAGTCATTATATCCCGATAAAGGGAAAAATTGAGGGTTGGTGTCAGTTTTAATAGAGACACTGATTTCATTTGAACATATTTTATTATGTAAATATTTTACATAAATGGATAAGACAACAAGCAATGCCTATGTAAACCTTCACCATAAGGTATTCATAATTATTACATACATGTGTAACACTGCTATGAATGCGTTCGTAATGTTTTGTTATCGTTGCTAAGTATGTAATAAATTAAGAGGTGCTCGAATGAAGGTTCACGAGACTTCCCCGAGATTTGTTAAGTTCCTGTTAAATTTTGAGCGGAAGTATAAGTGTAAGGATACTATTCTTTAAAAAACGTAAATAGTGGCTGTTTTTATATCATATCTTACTTCGATCTATGTTCAAACATAAACTCTTTTCAGATTTATGTCTTATTTAATTATTTAGCGGTTATTTAAAATTCTAGATGATGTTCAGAGCAGACTAACTGTTCGTGTTCAACCTAGTATATCGAACCATTTTCTATGAACATTCTGCATAAAATAGTATCGGATCGAAAATTAATCCTTTGAAGGATATGTTATGAGCATGCTAATTGTTGCAACAACAGGAAAAAAAACTATATTTTCTATTGTCATATTTATTTCTAGAACTCATTTTATCTACCAATTAATGCATATGAATGCTGAAAATCAACAAACGTCTTGATTTTGTATTTGACTACAATATAACATTTTACGTATTGGTATCATGTCGGGACCCTCTTAAACGTTCCTATGTAACTAGTTTTATACCCGTAGAGTACCTCTCTGGACACGGTGTCAGCAACAGTACGTATCGGTCAGTTAATTTCTTTTGTTCAATTACCTTATTTGGACTACCGCATTGCAGACCTGGCAAACACTGGCCACGATTTCTTCCTGACAGGTATGAGCAGCTAAGGTTTTGAGTAACCCTCTCTCCTACTAGGGGTAAGTAAAACTATTTTATACTTTTGTAATTTAACTACGGCTCAGTCTTTTAACATTACTGTATATTTTATATTAAATATTTTTGGTCACTTTTTGATATACAGGTTTTACGAGGTAGAACAGTTAAACATAGTTGTTTACTCGCGTGTACCTGCGTGGTCACGAGTTGAATGTGTGTGTACTTTATACTGGAATATAAATGCATGATATACTTGTTTTTTGGCCTTGAAGTGTGGTGTACTTGTATATTTTCCGTGTAGTACGGAGTATTTTGTCTATCGTTTTGACGTTGTTGTTTTTTTCCTTTGTTAAGTAGTGTAATACTCTTAACGGTTATGCAGTGTTCGTATTCGCTATGGTTTCGTCCTGTTGTATGGCGTACTGTTGTTGCCATAATGTTACAGTATATTTAAGTCCGCGTGACTTAATCTATGTTTGTGTAAAGTATATGAATCATGTAACTCAAGATATATGTATTGTTTAATTAAATAATCTCATTATCCAGTTTCTGAAAGTCCATCACCAAGGTAATAACTGTCTGACGCCATGCCATTTCTACCCATCCCGTCTGTTTCCTCACAGGAAGGCTTTTTCTACTGTTCTACATGCCCGTGATGGAGACGTGGGAAAACAGAGAACTTAAAAAAATTCCTGTTCATGATGTGTATATATTATGAATATATTTCTTTGGTTTTTTATTTTCTATAAAAAATTGTGAATAGAAATCGAATCTTGTTGTGTTTGACTGAACAGTACAACGACTATCGTGACGTACAAGAACCTAGATTCTACGAAATAGACTATAAACACGAGACATTAATTCTACTGCGAAACTGAAAGGTCAAATAAAACTGCGTGGTCAAAATCTAAATGACAATACCATTCGCAGGGGTGTACTTATAATCTAATTCAATGCAACTTTAAATGTAGTTCTTATCTAATAAATGGATGTAAGATGACATGCTCAATATGATCGTAAAGTAGATGAAAAAATGAATACCGGGTGGCAGATAAAATGAGCAAACAAATAAAACAATGGTAATAGGTAATGAGAGAAAGAATATACAAGCAAAACCTATATACAGATACATCATTTGACTTACATAACTGATTATCCTTTGATTTTTTTAGTATTTCATATTCTTGATTTATTAATTGCTCTCTGGAGACAATGATAATTCTTATGCTGAAAACACTGCCTTAATTTTGAATATGAATTTCATCTACAAAATCAAGGCAGTGTTTTCAGCATAAGAAATATCATTGTCTCCAGACGGCTATTAATACTTTGAGAGAAGAAAAGCTACAGGGAAGGATGAGGGGTGAGTCCGATAAACGAGACACTCAATCGAAATAACAATAAATATGTAATACGTACAAACTGATTAGTCGAAATGAAATAATGAGTCGTTCAGTGTAATAACGAAATAAATGTTTGTATGTACGTGATAACATGTAGTCTTAAGCCGATAGGAAGTCGTTATTAGGAGATAGTATCTCGTACGTTCGAGATACTCAGTCATAGTAACGATAAATATGTCATGTACGTTGTCAAAACTTGTTTCGGTCTTAGTTTCATCATATCATTAAACTTGATTAACACAAACAGGCACTATATGCGTGTCAAGAAAATTTTTAAACATATAGTTATTGTAGATATTTGAGCTAGTGTTACCAGAGACATAAATAACAGTATTAAATTTTATGTCTCTGGCGTTACGCAGATCAACTTAGTTGCATTTAGTATAAAAATCGTTAAAAAGATGATAAAGTTCCTAATAAATCATCAAATAGTAGATTATTTATGTTAAATATTTTTCTACTGACTTAACACTCAGTAATTTTATTGATATAATGCCAATTTAAAATATTTATATGCATGTACATATATACTCTTCACAGACATCATATCAGAAGCAAGGACCATCAACGAAAGGAAGGCCACCCTTGAAGAGAAAAACGCTGTAAGGATGATTCGTCGCTGGAAAAAGCACTATCCATTTACGATCGCCAAATGCCACAACCCATTGAACGGGACGGAGGAAAATCGCTTAATGGTTGTCGGTAAAATAGTCTTAAGGTCAAGCGAAATCGGTTTCGCGACAAAACAAGCGTTCGAGGAAAACAAAGGCGCGGTTTCCAAAAAAAAATTCGGCATCGTCCTAAATCTGTATTTAGCGGCGTAACACATAGGAACGTTCAGACGTCTCTGAAATCTCTACCCGAAAAGCAGTCCGTCAATCCAATATTCAACAATGTAGCTTCTCTGAAACCTATTCGTGCGAGTTCGATACAAGAACGCCACCAAATCGACTTAGTTAATATGTTGCGATACACCGAATTTTATGACTGTCAAGAGTACAGGTATATTTTGTCGGTTAGAGACGTGCTCAGTCGTTACATATGGCTTTACCCCCTCTGCTCGAAAGAAAGCACCGAGATTGCCGACGCGCTCGAGTTCATTTATCAAAGCGAAGGACAGCCAAAAATTATTCAATGCGATAATGGTCGAGAATTTCATGGCACAGTTACCCAATTGGCCGAGGTATTGGGTTGTCAAATTATCAAAAGCCGACCGTATTATCCACAAAGTCAAGGTAAAATCGAATCGTTGCATAAATCGTGGAAATCAAAGATTAAGTACGATTTACTTAAAACTATCGATTCGAATTGGGTTCGAGATTTACCAAAATACGCGATGTTACGCAATGAAGAGTATGACTCCTCGTTAAAGGCGTCACCATTTTACGTGTATCACGGCGGGGAATCTAATCGCGTGCGTAAATCTACTCGACTTTGGCCGAGCGTCCGAATCACGTTTCTAGTCAGCTAAAAAAGCAAACAGCTGTCCACAACGCAGCCTTATTGGCATCGAACAAACGCGAAAAAACTATGATAAAACACCTTTCAAAAAACATCCAGTTAGTGTGTATAGCGTGGGCGACGACGTGTATGTAGAATCTCGAACGCACAAAAATTACAATAAAACTAAGCCCCGTTTCGAAAGAGGGAAAGTAATCGCTACTAAACACAACGCGTTCTCGAATAAAATCAGGTTTTCTAGTGGGGTTTCGCGTTGGATAAACATTCCAAATATAGCTGCGATTTCGCGTTCCGAAGAACTGTTAAGATGGCAAAAACGTCATCGATTAAGATTTAATCCCATGTGCGAATGTAACAGTGATGAATGCTCACAAAAATCGGACCCCAACTGCAAACACAAACTCAAAAAATTTTGTTGCCGCAAAAACAAAATCCCGTGAAGTTCACACCAAGTGATTATGTCAGGGCACGTA
Organism: Magallana hongkongensis; assembly: GCA_015776775.1. Classification (NCBI taxonomy): domain Eukaryota; kingdom Metazoa; phylum Mollusca; class Bivalvia; order Ostreida; family Ostreidae; genus Magallana; species Magallana hongkongensis. Next base: position 819,727 of record VIAA01000043.1, on the reverse strand, counting down.
AGCAAATTTTCGCCGAAACTGTAAACCAAAAGCATTTTACTGATTTACCTTTTTTCAGCGCAACATTTTCCCCTTGTAATCTATAACAATTTTAACATGTTTTTAACTTTAATGAAGGTATCAACACAGTTCGAACATCTGCTAGCAACCCATTATAATTTATGTCCTCAAATTTACTTAAATGAAAATGTTATGTTCATATTGGAAGGTAAATCTGTGTGTTTCCTGATGGCGTACGACACAACTGGTCTCTTCGTAAGTTAAGTCGAGTGGCGGGTCCTGGGAGTGGAGTAATGATGGAACTACGGGATGTACTGAGACCAATTTCTTCCCAATGGAAAAAAAAGGCTACATCGAGATCCTCGCAACAGCAATCGCCGGATGGTATTATATCGTCGGTTTAAAATTCAAACAGTAAAATTTAATATTCGCATGTGCAGCGTTAGTATTTGAGCGTCAATTGACGGTGGTATGGCCTATTTTCTCTAAATAGGCTTCAAGTTGGAGCCACCAATCGCACAAATAACATAATAACAGTAAACATGTGGTACGGCCTGTCTCCCAATGGACTGGCTTCCAGTTGGAGCCACGTGCAGCGCAAATATAGGACAAGATGTATACAAAATATACTTATCTATTTAAGATAGGTAAAGTTAGCTACTAGTAACTGGCTACTAGTAACTGGCTACGAGAAGTACGAAAACCTAGCTACTAGTAACTGGCTACGAGATAAAATCAAAGTTGCCTACTCTGAACTGGCTACTAGTAACTGGCTTCGATAAGTAAGAAAAGCTAGCTACTAGTAACTGGCTACGAGATGAAAGAAACTTGGCTTCTAGTTACTTGTTACTGTCCATGTGAGAACACATACCTAGGATTTCTATTTGTGTTCATAAGATGTACATTGCACTATATCACTGTCAAATGTCAATATATCTCAAGTAGTTGTATAGATAAATTGAAGATATATGCCAGACCTGCTAATGTCAAAATTCTGTCAAGTCATCCACATAATATTACGACACAATTACTCAGGTATCTCTCTTTATGTAGTCAGCTACTTGTGCATTTTGTTACAAATATCTTTATTTTTTAGCAGTTTTTTCAATATATCCCAAATACCTGTATATATAAATTGAACATGTATGCCATACTTGCTAAGCAACATTTATTCAAGTCATCCACATAATATTACGACACAATTACTCATATACATCTCTTTATGTAGTTAGCTAAAGCATTTTGTTTCAAATATTTTATTTTTGGCGGTTTTGTCAATATATCTCAAGTAGCTGTATATATCGATTGAAGATATATTCCAGACCTGCTAATATCAACATTTTGTCAAGTAACCCATTGACAAAACTGCAAAATAATAAAGATATTAGTAACAAATAGCATTAGTAGATGACTACATAAAGAGAGATATCTAAGTAATTGTATCATAATATTATGTGGATGACTTGAAGGAATGTTGCTTTAGCAAGACCGGCATATATCTTCAATTGATATATACAGCTACTTGGGATATATTGACAAAACAGCCGAAAACAAGTAGCTAACAACATAACGAGAGATATCTGAGTAATTGTATCTTAATATTATGTGGATGACTTGAAGGAATGTTAATATTAGCAGGTCTGGCATATACCTTCAATTTATATATACAGCTTCTTGGGATATATTGACAAAACCGCCAAAAAATAAAGATATTTGTAACAAAATGCACAAGTAGCTGACTACATAAAGAGAGATATCTGAGTAATTGTGTCGTAATATTATATGGATGAATTGAAGGAATGTTGCTTTAGCAAGACTGGCATACATGTTCAATTTATATATACAGCTATTTGGGATATATTGACAAAACCGCCAAAAAATAAAGATATTTGTAACAAAATGCACAAGTAGCTGACTACATAAAGAGAGATATCTGAGTAATTGTGTCGTTATATTATGTGGATGACTTGGCAAAATGTTGATATTAACAGGTCTGGCATATATCTTCGATCTATATATTCAGCTACTTGAGATATATTGAAAAAACCGCCAAAAAAATAAAGATATTTGTAACAAAATGCACTAGTAGATGATTACTTAAAGAGAGATATCTGAGTAATTGTGTCGTAATATTATGTGGATGACTTGAAGGAATGTTGCTTTAGCAAGACTGGCATATATCTTCAATTTATCAATACAGCTACCTGAGATATATTGACAAAACTGCCAAAAAATAAAGATATTTGTAACAAAATGCACAAGTACATGATTACATAAAGAGAGATACCTGAGTAATTGTGTCGTAATATTATGTGGATGATTTAAAGGAATGTTGTTATAAGCAGGTCTGGCATATATCTTCAATTTAAATACACAGCTATTTGAGATAAATTGACAAAACCGCCAAAAAAAAAGATATTTGTAACAAAATGCACTAGTAGATGACTACATAAAGTGAGATATCTGAGTAATTGTGACGTAATATAAGGTGGATGACTTAAAGGAATGTTGCTTTAGCAAAACCGGCATATATCTTCAATTGATATATACAGCTACTTGACATAAATTGACAAAACCGCCAAAAAATAAAGATATTTGTAACAAAATGCACTAGTAGCTTACAACATAAAGAGAAATATCTGAGTAATTGTGTCGTAATATTATGTGAATGACTTGACTAAATGTGATATTAGCAGGTGTGTCATAAACCTTCAATTTATTTATACAGCTACTTGAGATATATTGACAAAACCGCCAAAGATATTTGTAACAAAATGCACAAGAAGCTGACAACATAAAGAGAGATATCTGAGTAATTGTGTCGTAATATTATGAGGATGACTTGACAGAATGTTGATATAAGCAGGTCTGGCGACCGTTTCACTAACGTATCGTAGATCGTAGATCGTAAACGTTAACGTAAAAGTGAACGTAGCACGTAAGTGCGTTTCACTAAGAGTTGCAAGTTACGATGGAAGTTGCTCTTAAGTCTACGAGCAGTTAGGGGCACTCTTAAATTGATTTACGTGCACGTAAACAAATAAAAATGGCCGCGTTGTTTTTATTAGCAGACGACGAGCATAGAAAACTAATATGAAGAGAACGTGTTTTTTCGAGACAGAACAAACCCCTTAGACTTTTTGAATGACACGGAGGTGATCGAGCGGTATCGTCTACCAAGGGAATTTCTTTTCCGCCTCATAGATATTGTCAGAGAGGACGTTGAGCCGGACACCCACAGGAGCCATGCACTGTCAGCTTGCACACAGGTGAATAAATTTACCGAAGACCGAGTCCGACTTGAACTATGTTTATTTAGCGTAATTATCTGCCGTTATATATTTCATTTAATGAATGGTATATGTACACAGGGAGGGAAAATACAACATGCAGTTACAGAAATGTGTAATTGTCAACTACTATGATACAAAGACATTACTCACCAAAAAATCTATATATTTTTAATTTTTTCACCCTTTTTTTTTATTAAATTACAAATTTAAAAAGTATAAAACGACAGCAATAACTTGGCATCTTCATGTGTTTAAAAAGGCATACTAGTATGGAAAATTGATAAGAATACAATAGAAAGATACATAGGTATATATTTATATATAAGTATATTTGAACCATTAGAAACCATAATCCTATGAAAAATTATTGTATACTATATGTTATAAAGGTATCGTAGTGCACAATAAAATTGAATTCATTCATTTTGGTTGAACACCGTCTTTGTACTGAAAATAATGTAAATACCGGGCGTATTATTATATATAAAAGACATTGTGAATATTTGCTGTAAGTGAATCTATGTTTGAATAGTAATTACAACGAAACCAAGGTCTTGATTCTCTTCCAACACCCCACCCCTATCTACATCTACATGTAATTGTATGGCAAGTTCTCTCTCTCTCTCTCTCTCTCTCTCTCTCTCTCTCTCTCTCAGACACACGTATGAAATAGAGGTTCAATTATTTATTGTACGTACACTTTTTTCAGGTTTTAGTGACAGTAACATACTTGTCGAAGGCAGCTTTTTTCTCTGAGTGCGGCGACCTACACGGGATTTCTAGAGCTAGTGTTTCTAGAGCAATTGATAACGTGACCAAAAGCATTTGCAATAGGCTCCATAACATCAATTTTCCAACTGGTGTGTACAAGTTAAAATTTCTAGTACATGTACCACTATACTTGTATAGATATCATTGATTTTGGATGTATTAGATATAATTATTACATCTATTGCATTTTAGTACATCTTTGTATATACACTGTATACGTCTACATGAATGGGAAGCTCTTTAAAATCAGCATGTTTACTGTTGTAGGCAATGATTCAATTCGTACAAAACACGAATTTTATCAGATTGCGGGATTTCCAAACGTCCTCGGCGCTGTTTATGGGACTTTAATTCCTATCATAGCACCAAAAGACAATGAACCAGAGTACGTCTGTCGGAAGGGCTTCCACGCTATGAACGTACAAGTGGTTGCCGACGCTTCTTTAAGGTGATCATTCTTCTCCTTTCTTTCTTTCATTCAACAGAACTACAATATTATATTACATTAAATTATTACCCCGAGAGAATTTGTAATTGAAATCGCATTAATTTTAATTTCAATGTTTACCAATCTAGTTTGCAAGTGGCCTGGGTCAGCTCACGATGCGTTCATGTTTCCAAACTCTGCACTGAAAACCCATATGGAAACAAGGTATGGAATTTAATTAATCTGAACAAAATTAATAAAATAAATAAATTTTATCAATTTGTACGTATATGTTATAAATTTCTAATTTACCGGTTGGCGGTAAATACAAAATCAATTGTCTTGTTGTAAATTCTGTTTTTAATGCCACACGAAAAATTAAAAAATTACTATATTTTAACCATATCGGTGGCTCGTTGGATAAAAACCCCATACCATAGCAAATCATAAGAGATCATATATTTCCATCTTTCCACAGAGTTGACGGTTGGCTTCTTGGAGACTAGGCATATGCACTGCGAAATTACATGATGACCCCAAAAGCTAGCCCGAGCAGCCAGGCAGAGGAAAATTACAACTCCGCCCACAGCAAAACAAGGATTGTTGTTGAACGGGCTCTTGGTGTTTGCAAATCCAGATTTAGGTAATGATTACTCATGAACAACAATGACCTACGGGATTTAAAAATATCCATACATTTTTTTCCTTATACAATCATAATACGATTTTCAACGGGGTCAAACCCCAGAATCAGTGAGGAAACCTACTTTGTTTACTTTCAGGTGCATACATAAATCTGGAGGGATGCTTTTATTTACACCTGCCAAAAGTGTTCAAATAATCACAGCTGTGTTCAAGCTGCACAACCTGTGTATGGACATCAAGCTGCCAGTAGATGACCTGGAACTCAATTTCCATCCAGATCAGGGGGTTCCTCAGCCTGGAGCAAATGCTGACGCTGCTGGCCAGACTGTCCGACAAAGGCTCATCCAGAGATTTGCTCTATAAGTAGTTTTTTTTGTATTTACAGTCTACTTGCCAGAAAAAAGACACTTACATATTTCTATTTGTGATATCAATGAATATTATTAAATTATAAACACAGACCAATACGAAAGCCGAGAAGGATCATTCGAGATCCGAGATTCGAAATACGAGATTCGAAATACGAGATTCGAGATTCGAAATTCGAGATTCAATATCTAAATTAACCAATCAAATCATGGATCTGAAACCTGTATCCTAGCAACATCAAACTGTTCTAAATAAAGATCATTCGTACATGCTCTTTCCTATACAAATAAATGTCTTAATAGCTCTTATATAGTGGTTATAAAATGGTTAAATTAACATTGATGAATGAACCCCACACAGTATAAACAATTAAATTAGAAATAACACTGTTGGCTTTGCGAATCTAAGTGGTTTTGTTTGCCCTGTATGTATTTTCCCCCGAACAATTTTAACCCAAAGTGTATTCGCCCCAACTGTGTAAAATTCGGCTCGCGAAGAAAGATCTCTTTAATCTAAATGTTTTAGCTATGAAACGAAACTAAAAAAAATAATCGACATGTCAAAATATAGGTTATGATAAAGTTTTAAACCATAGAAGATATAATGATTTACAACCTCAAAGACAAAAATCCAGATAAGAATAGTGTATTGTAGGGTATGACAATGCCATTGTCGATATGAGAGAGAGAGAGAGAGAGAGACAGACAGACAGACAGACAGACAGACAGACACAGAGAGAGTTTTGTAGTGTCAAATTCAGTTTGATTTAGAATTTGAAATTGATTTGATTTGTTACAAGCATATATAGACAATAATTAAGCCTCTAAAACGAGAAAAGAGAGGAGGTAGCTAGGGTAGGGCAGACCAACTAGCAAGCTTTAATTTTAACGGTGTTAGCGCACCTGTGATTTACATCGACTCTCTCTCTCTCTCTCTCTCTCTCTCTCTCTCTCTCTCTCTCTCTCTCTCTCTCTCTCTCTCTCTCTCTCTCTCTCTCTCTCTCTCTCACATCACCTAGCATTTCCTTTTCCGTGAGGGGGCTTGAGGTATTTGTGATGTCTTACATTAGCTAGCGAAAATGATAAAAAAAAACATTAAATTTTCTTTAAATTGTGTGCGGATGTTGTACGCCAATAATCTGTTTTCAGTATATACATTTCAAGAGGGGGGAGAGGGGGGGGGGGCGGCTATGTAGTCCTAATTAATTTGTTAGTTATTCTGTCCCCACTTTGTTTTCTCTTCGTTTTCCAGGGTTTTTTTATTTGGCTCGGCAAATTAATATAAAACTTTCTGTGTAGCTCCATAACGATGCACTGTAGATAAATTATGAGTAGTTTTACTTTTGATAAACAGGTACATATTCGTACTTGATTTTTAATTTGACTCTTATAATCGGATTTAATATTCCAATAATTATAGGGTAGGAAAGAGTAGACGGGACTTTTTTGCGCATATCCTACTGTACCATTCATTCAACACAGGTATTAGCACTCATCGAGTTCGACTTGCTTTCCTTTTCTTTCATCCACTGGATTTAAAGCTATTAATTTTTGAAAATATTTTGAATTTATGGCCTGATTATATATAAATTAGACCTGCGCTGGTGCATATATTTACCCAAATGGACCAAAATATAACCAAATGAATCTAAAAATTTTGACAAAATTAGTTTTAAACGTACGACTCTTTTTCTCAATTCCTTTAGAAAAATCTTGAACCACACACATTTTAGCAAATAAAACGACAATTGTTTCATTTTTTTATGGGGAGGGAGGTGGTGCCGGTAAAGGACATGTATTGCTTGTGGCAGTTGTGCTATACTCTCATTTGTTATAATAGGTAATACTACATATTGATATAAAATGAAAGTTTCCAATTACACTGTACATAGCTTCTATCACGCATTTTGACCCGTGCGATAGTTTAAAACAATTTTCAAAGCACTTAATGTAATTCAACCGATCATTTTTGAAATTTAATTTTCTGGATCCCCGCCTGATACGTCCGCCTTCTTGTATATTAGAATTACATGTACGTTGACCATATGTACACATTAACTTAATCGGCTATGATATGGGGCGATAACATTTTTTATCTATGTTTTTGCAGGATATGTAACAAATAACAGCCTATTTGTGGGTTTTTGCACTGATTATTTGAGATAATTTGCCGCCATCTTTTATGCATTCCACACACCACTCACAGTTTCTTTATTTGGTGTTCTGTGTGTATGGCGACAAATTGGTAAATTTGTACCACTCACCCCTTGATTACATTTTATCTGGCTAAGTGTAATGTAGTAGTATATTAAATACACACATCTTTGTTTGCGGTGCTTATTTACATCTTTAGAGATTTACTTACAAAAAAAGGAAACATTTGTATGACTTATATGTAATTATTGTCAATGATGGTGCGGGGGTGGGGGGGGGGTAGGGGGGTAGGAAACTACAGAGAAACTTAACTTGGCTGTGAAACATATGCTTTTATTCTTTCTTGTTGATATATCAATGAATGAATTATAAAAAAATATATGTACAACAATTAATTTTGAAATATTCATGCACAATCAAATAAAGGGTTTTACTGTTCTCTGCACAAGAAATCGGCAATGTGAACAAATTGGCACCCTATCATCCCTACCTTTAATTGTAGAGAGTAGATATCCTTCTATATTGAAAACAATTCCAAAAGTAAGACTCATAATAAGTTGTTTAGTGAGGAAAAGGAAAAAAAAAATGTATTTATTAATAATTCCGTATGATGTGATAATATATCAATGATTTGTTTATAATCATAGTACTAGTGTATCACTGTATGCATACATAAAAACGATAAGTAATGCTTATATTTATTAGTGAAACAGGACAGATTATTTATATTTAGATTATTTAGATACATGTACTAATCTTAATGCGAGGATCTAGAAAGGAGGGGGTCAGGGGATCTGGACCCCCTCCTCGGGAAAATTGGAGCTTATTAAATTTACATAGTAAAGTATTTTAAAATTGGCCTAGGACCCCCTACAGAACAAAATAGCTACGCTTATGAAGTTCTCTACCGTAACCGCATTTTTACACAAAAGGGGTGAATAAACCCGGGTTTTAAACTATTACTGGTGGTGAAATACCTTAGGGTTCAAACGCATCAGGTGGAAATGCACCAGTGCAAACAAAATCACTTAGATCCGCGAAGCACACTGCATTATTACTAGTCTATTTAGATATTCTGTCTAAAAGTAAATACAAATCATTATTTAGTTAGGTAGGGAGAAGTGAACATAGCATTTATTTGTATATAAGAGCTTGTACGTATGATTTTTATTTAGAACAGTTTGATGTCGCTAGGATACATATTTTCAGATCCTTGATTTGATTGGTTAATTTAGATATTGAATCTCGAATTTCGAATCTCGAATCTCGTATTTCGAATCTCGTATTTCGAATCTCGAATCTCGAATGATCCTTCTCGGCTTTCGTAGACCAATGTTCAAAACATGCAAATTTAACAAATATGTAATTTTCAGATGTGATAAATAATAATTAAACAAGTTGCTGTCCTTTAAAAAAGGACTACAATACGCGGACCATTTGCATGTGTTTCCAACGAAAACGTGAAAGCTTTAAGATTATCAGAATTCCACCGACTCTAGCCCCCTGCTTTTAACCACTAAATTTGTACGTTGGATTACGTATATGTATAGCCCGACTTTTTATCTCAGAATTTAAAAGGTTCATACTTCTAAAATAATTATGATCTATCTATTAATGAGGATTGCATGTATAGTATCAGTTTGTCGGCGATTTCTACTATTTGCGCACACATTATGATTCGCACTACTTTGTTAACTATGCAATGACAGCTTTGTGTAAATTAATTTCATATTTTGATTCATTTTTATTGAGATTTAAACTGTTATACAGTGACATAACTATTCAATCATTCTTAAATCCTTATAAAAATTTTAATCGGGAAGTACTCTAGCCTCGCCTACTATAAAAGTAAAGTTACATGTGTATTCGGTAAACAACCAATTCTTCTCATATCTTCAAGAACCTTTAGCACAAGGAAGTTTTTTGTTTCATCAACCAAATTTTTAACTTTGCATTGAAAACTAATGGATGATAAGTAAGACCTAGCCGTATCATAAGAACATTTCTTAAGTGACAAATAAGAAACAAATTGAACAACGTCCCTGAGTGGTTGGGGCCATATAAAATCTCGTACCCAAATTCTCTCCGGAAATTAAAAAATGATCTTAGCCCTGTTTCATAAGATGTCTTGGTATTGCTGGAGATTGAAGCATCTAACAATTTGTTCATTTGAATCTGTAAATCATGTTGACTAATTCTAATGGAATTGGGTCTGGTCTGGTGTTTGCCTCTGGTGCCAACCTCTTGAAGCGGTACCACTGTTTGCGAGACAAAGAATCTGCAACTTTGTTATCCAAGCTAAATATGTGTTTTGCCATAAATATAACATTGTTCATCATAAGTCTAAAAACCAAATGTCTTACTAATTCCATAAGTCTTTTTGATTTGGAAGATTGGGTATTGATGACACTTACTAGTGAAAGGTTATCCACATGGAACTGAACCTTTTTGTGTTGCAACCTAATTCCCCATAACTCTTTTGCTAATACTACAGGTATGAGCTCTAAAAAAGTCATGTCCCTCAAAATGTCTTGGTTGTTCCAATGAGCTGGCCACTGTAGAAAAAACCAACTCCCCCTAAAGTAACCCCCACAACCTAAATGACATGAGCCTGCACTATCTGTAAATAACTGCAAAATGCTAGAATCTTCCCATACAGTATCAGGAAAATATGCTACCCCATTGAAGTGGTCTAAGAACACAAGCCACATTTTAAGGTCACTTTTAATTCCAACTGATAATCTTATGCGATGGTGTGGCTTAAAAACCCCTCTAAATGCATCATACATTCTTCGAATAAAGGCTCTACTAGACCTGATTGCCTTTGAGAAAAAATTCAGCATTCCAACTAATGATTGCATTTCTTGCAACCTAACCTTTTCTCTACCTAAAAAACTCTCAATCAAATTCCTAAGGGTATCTACCTTTGCTTCTGGGATCCTAATAATCATCTCCAATGTATCTATTTCAAAACCTAGAAATATTAACTTAGTTGTTGGGTCTGAAGTTTTATCATGAGCTAGTGGTACCCCTATTTCTTTAGCTAAGTGACTAAAAGTAGACATAAGTATTGCACATTCTTGACTTCCACACCTTCCTGCAAAAATGAAATCATCCAAATAATGATCCAAGGTATTCAGCCCAGACTTAAACTGTGTCAGCCAATGTAGAAAAGTTGCAAATGTTTCCCAAATTTTGCAACTTATAGAACATCCAATGGGAAGACATTTGTCTATGTAATATGAGCCATCTACCGAGAAGCCTAACAAATCAAAATCCCCTGGATAGATAGGAATTGAACGAAATGCACTTTTAACATCCATCTTCCCTATCAAGGCACCCCTTCCCAAACTGGCAATCATGTCAACTACACCATCAAAAGATGCATATTGAACTGTACGTAAATCTGGATTTATAAAGTCATTGATCCCACGATCACTAGGGTAGGATAAATGAGTTATCATTCGCCACTCCCATCCGATTTTGGAACAATGCCAACTGGCGAAATGTGAAGGTTGGAAATAGGCAGTTGGTCAAAAGGACCCATAATCCTTCCCAGCTTAATTTCTTTATTTATCTTATCCATCAAATGATCATGGTGTTCAGTTGCAGACTTAAGATTTTTTGAATACACATGAAACCTTGGGCCAGTATAATTAATTTCAAAACCTTTGGAAAATCATTTTTTAAATAATTAGCAGCATATTTGTCTGGGTATGATTGTAAATACTCATCTAACACTTTAGTTCTAATAGGGGAAGTTCCTAGGGCCCATATATCTTTGTTGTCTTGGGGTTTGTGTTGGGTGTGACACAGGGGGTCTAAACTGGGATTGTCCCTGCAATGGTGCCCTGGGGCGATTTGTGGCCTTGAACACATGGTTAGAAAGGGGACACTGGTATTGTGGATGAGCCCCTGAACATCTTATACACTTATGCATGTACTGACAAGATGGTCTGTCACAAATTCCCTTGAAATTGAAATTATAGCACTTGTTAAATGCCGGGCTATTTGGGCTAAGTGTAACTTTAGATTGCGGAGATGATGTCATAAACATCAACCATAACTCATAGTCTACTTTAGACCATTGTTTGGTGGGATCGATACTGCGGCGAAGTCTAAATTGTTCATCATATTTCTTCCAGCCCAAATCTCCCTCCCCACATCTTGATGCCCCTAGTCTAATGTCATGCAAATATTTCAGAAGACCTTGAAAAGATTCTGGATGGGCCGAAGCATAGATACTTGCATAAACTAAAAATGCATCTGTCCATCTACTGATAGATTGAATCTTTATGCTGGGCCTAACAACCTCTCTTGTGACCAACTCAACCTTATCATTAAAAAATATTCTTTTCTCTGAAGATTCCGTCAGAGAGGTATTATCAAGCAATAAGCTAATGTCAATGTATGATGAACTAATAATTTTTGACTTCAATGAGTTAGAGACATTGCTAGATAACAATGTCTGAATGCTATCGATGTATTGACTTTCAGCACCAATGCTTGTACCTGATTGAATAGCTAAAGCAGGAACAGGTGTTGGTGGCAAACTTTGGTTCACGGTTGCCACATCTGCACTTTCTATTGCGATGGCGCATTCCCTGCTTCGTGATAGACCTGGTTCCTGAGATGCCTGATCGTCAGTGGATGGAGCTGATCGCTCGGGTCTTGACCTCTTTGACCTTGATCCCTTCCCCTCGTGGTGTCTGCAATTCCGCTTATTATTTTTTGGTGGCATTTCCGCTCATTAAAATGAACAATACACATACAATAACTCACTTGAAATTAGAAACACGATTTTTAAAAAGAGTTTACAAATTATATGAATGGCGCTTACTGATAACACCATGCTTTTAATCCGGCCCCATCAATAGAAAATATAGACGCCAGATTAAAATTAATGTAAAACACAATTAACTTGTCTATCCGTTAATGAAATTTCATATATATTTAATACGGATGCAAAAACTTCACAGCATATAATTTAAAAAATTATCCCTTCCAATTTTTCAACCTACTCTCTATTCAGCAACTTTTGGAAAAGAATGTTGATCCCGAGCTTCCAGACTTAAATAATAAAAGAAGGCCGCAAATTCACAAAGTAATGACATAATTCTCTGTTGAAGAATTCTTGATTATTTTATCTTGAACAAAATATGAAAGATATCTGTTATATAATTAAGGAAGAAAAAAAATAGTTCCACGATTTTCAAAACCTATATTAAAAAAGCTATTAATATGCACATCGAATGTCGAGATCACATCTAAAGGCTAAATGTCAAATATGATGACGTCATTTACAATTTTTATTAATATTCATCTCTGGATTTTTTTCTCAAGGTCAAATATGCCATAAAATGTCATAGTTATAATGCATCTTACCAATAGAATTATGACAATCATCATGTAAATCTAAATTTAAGTCATACCTTTTTTTAGCTAACGTCTAGTGTTGGTCTTAAAGTGCAGTTCACTTTACCTTTCCATACATTGTGTTACATCACATTTACTGTAACTAATTACTCTTACAATTTTTTTCAAGGTATTGTAAAAAAGGGAAATAAAAAATTATATTTTTAAATCTGCATAAACATTTTTAATGTCTTTATTTTATATGCAATATAAAAAAATACTAGCGGTGACTATTTTTATTTTCACCCCTTTAAATGGTAGGTTTAAAACGATGTGGGAAAACTTGTGAGGTCAGATTATTTTCATTCTTTAGATATTTATTGGTTTCATTCCACATACATGTATCAAAATTACAGTTTAAAAAAATTGTATCATAGATATTTTTGTGCCTCTCAGTTGTGTACTTCCTTAAATTTATTATCTTTCATACCATATAAGGAACAATTAAAAAAAATGTCAAATTTACCAAGTAGTGAAATAATTTAAAAGTAAATGGTGGTATGAAAACCAAATATAATATTTTTACAGAAGGCATTTTAGTGCATTTTCAACTACAAAATTCAATTCAAAAATCAAAATATCTCTAAGTCTATGCTACATTGAGCATTAGCTAATAGTAACTCTTTACTTTTAGACAATAATTAACATCGTTTTAAAAAAAAATTGCATTGTACTATTTTAAATTCACTTTTTTATCAACACAGTTACTATGATTATAAAAGTGCACATTAAAATATGATTTTAATTTGTCAGAAGATTGTCATGCAAATTATCTACAATCAAAACTACTAGCGATGCAGTTAGTTGTATTGGTTTGTATTTCTGAACATGTACACTGTACTGCTTAAAGGAGTCGTGGAGTGGCAATTAAGATAGAGTTTGCGGCTTGGTTTTTTTTTTTTTTTTTTTTATTTCAAAAATTGCACAAAAGATACAAATCATTTTGTTCAATTATCATTCTTCTCATATACTTGAATTGATTTTGCTCGACCCGATTTATGATTATAAAATGTCATAGTTTCGATGAAATTTAAACGATTTTGTGGGGAAAAATGTACATCATGTATGTAGCGGGTTTGAGAATTATTTTTGCTAAAAATGTCCGAACATAATGTAACTATGTATCTCATGTCTAGTTTCTATTATGATCTAATCTCTAATGATTTATTTCAGAATATGATATGATACGATACAAGTCTTAATTTTAGACTAGTGTAGCCCTTTTCACAAAATCATCTTACGATTAATTTGAAGTGAAGTTTTTGTTCATTTTCACAAAACATCATACGAGATTCTTACATGTATAATTAATTTGTCATAACTTTACGATAGCACATATCCTCTCGTAGGTATTTCAAAACAAAATAAAATCGTATTATGTAGAATATACAAGTAAAAATCCATACAAATAAATTATTGTGGATTTATTTCAATAGTGGTTGAAAAGTGATTCCTCTATTGAAATTCATTCCAAACCACTATTGAAATAATTTATTTTAATTGGGGTTTTATTTCAAAAGTAGTTGCAACAATGCCTCTATATATGTCCTAGCACACCCCGACTGCAGTACTGTTTCATCTAAGTATATGCAAAAGCTCTCGGCTGGAGAGATTATGACATACAATTCCGTTTAAAAAAAGAATGTAATCCAAATATGTCATCTTATATATCTTATATATCCTCTTTGAATATAGATTAAAGAGAGATATTATACCGTGTGTGAAAGGTAATTATGTAATACAAACTGAATAACGAACATCTAAATCTGCCCATGCAAGTGTTTTAAGATATCGTGTATCTTTTTGCCATATCGTTATCATCGGAACAAAGGCGAAGAGAACAGTAAATCTTAATACCCTTTAAAAAATCTGACTTTAACAAAATGTATACGGATATATGTATTAATTTCTAAATTTAGAATACTTAAAATAGTATATACAGCAAAACACCAGACCTATATCAATCATATTGGCTGTAAAATCGATTTTTTTCTGTATAGCTTTGTAAGGAAATTTCTGTTGACCTTGTGACGTCACGTTCGCTT
The DNA here is from genome assembly GCA_015776775.1 of Magallana hongkongensis. Lineage (NCBI taxonomy): Eukaryota > Metazoa > Mollusca > Bivalvia > Ostreida > Ostreidae > Magallana > Magallana hongkongensis. Next base: position 804,609 of record VIAA01000043.1, on the reverse strand, counting down.
AATCCTCGTTATCGCCTAATTCTATTTTCTCTTAATTGGATTCTCAAAGCAGCTAAAAATCTCCACTTTGAAGCTGCGTAACATTGTAATGTTTGCATCGATTTCGATGCTTTTTTGCATTGCATTCTTGTAAATAAATTCTATTACATGAGTTACACATGGGCTGGGCTGCAGGTACCCTTCAACTTTATCAAAAATTCTCTAAAATGAATGCAATAATGCTTTTATTTCTCGGTCACGCTTTCCGATATAAATTTCCGACCAAAACAACATTACCCTGTATAAATTGAACCTTGCATTAAACACATATTAATAGCTTAACCAATGCTTAACATGAAAAGTGCTGCTAGAATCATGTGTTATGTTTTGTTTTGATACAACATACTGTTTCCCGTGTAAACTGTATAAAAGTTGGGATGTTTATTGAGAACCGGGCATATAGCTTTTTAATTGAAAAGAACATAGGGTTCTACAGTTTTTTTTTATAAAACTGAAATGTTTTTCTTGATATGTTTATTGTATCGTGGAAACCGAGAGGTAGTGTTGTTCTATACTATTCTTTATTAGATAACTTAAGTAAACTATTTATAGTTATCAAGTTAAAATACACCGAAATGGTAGTAATGTATGTGTACTACCTGATTTAATTGCATTGACACGTATTATTGATGAAAAATGGAGTTTTTTGTGTAATTAATCACCGTACTTTAATATTACGATAATTGTGTATACATGTATTACAGTCAAAATAAATAGATACATTGCCCATATACTTCCTTATAATACCCGCATTGTAAGATACAAGTATATCTGAAGGATAACGAATAATGTGTTGACAAGAAAAGTTCACCATACGATGTTCTATATTTTACATTTGATATATCTATAAGTATATGATATAAAATTCATGGTGTGGCAACTTTTTTTTTACAATTTTGCATCCTCTATTTCTCTCGGTCACGGTATAGCAGCGCTCGAGCCGTATCTAAGTATTGTTTGACTAAATAGGCTTAATATATTTAATAATTTTTACTTAAAGGATAACTGTTGTAGATTCGCCCACGTCCACTGAAACGTTTTGAAAGTTTTACTATTTGGTGGATTTGATTAACAATAACGAATTCTTAATGACATAAAAGTAATTATAGAAGAGAAATATATTAATTGAAATAATTTATGAAATGAGTAGTTTAGGAGGGATTTACAGAGAAAAAAATTGCATTTAGTTTCGATCTCTCGGGGGTTTTATTTTTGTGAATACAGCAAAAACATAATGAATTTAATTCCTGCTTAACGGTACTTAACAGCTGATTTCTTGGTTTTGCTCACACATTAAAAAATACGTGCCTATGACAATTATTCATTATATTAATTCATTAATTGATCGAAATAAAATCATATTATATTTTTAGGGTATAACAAGCCCTGCCCTTCCGAACACACTTTATTTTGTTTGTTATTTTCACAGAAAAATGAAAAACAATAAGGAAATAGATTAAGGGCTTAAACGTATACTGCTATTCTCTTTACATGTAGCTGCAGATAATCAACACGGTATATCTGGAAAAAGAAGATTTAAAGGATTGAAAAGTGTACACATGCCAACAAATTCTCGTAGAACGCAATGTAAAGACTTTAGAATAAATATCATAAAAAAATAGCGTTATGAGAATATGTGCCATAAAAACTGGATTTTATATAACTTTTGGATTGTTAACATTAATTGAAGATGTCGTTCTCAGATTGTAAGTTAATTGTATAATAAACAAAATCTGTATTAAAAATAATTTCATGATATCTTATGAAATATTATGTAAAACAAGAATAATGTTCAACAAACTGTACCATCACGGAGAGGTTTTTTTCTGAAATGACAACTTGAAGAGGCCCAATGCAAACATCGTTCATTTCAGCAACAATAGTAAACTGATATAACTCTTATTCAAACAACTAAAAAAAATCAAATACAAAATCATCTGAATTAATAACTGAATGTGTTTCTTTCTTAGTTTTGTTTCTGTTTTATTATTATTTGTTTTGCACATGTTTTGACATTGAGTCCCCTATAAAGAAAATGATTTTCCTCTATATTTTTCTACGTAGAAATTATGGCATTGGGTATCGACACCACTTTCCCTCCATGAATAATAATTTTAAAAAGTAGCACTACACCATTTAAGAATGCTTCCATTGGTTTTGAAGGAACGAAATTCTAAAGATTCTCATTTTATATTTCTATGTAAAAAACTGCCTCTCCAATTGTGTCCCCACTCTACCCAAGAGATCAAGATTTGAACAAATATGAACCTACAGTACACGAGAAAGATCCCTCATAGATTTAAACTTTTCTGGCAAAATTGTTTTTCATCAGAAGATTTTTAAAGATTTTCCTCTTTATATATTCCTATGTAAAAATTGACCACCCACACCATTGTGCTAGGGATCATAATTTTAACTTACAGTGCTTGAATACCTAAAAATGTGAAATAAGTGTCAACCTTTCCGACAAATGGTTCTTGACGATAAGATTTAAAATATCCTCGATACGTTCCTATGTAAAAATTCACCCCCCCCCCCCCCTCAATTGAGGCACATTTCTAGCCCAGGAGATCAAACGTGAACCTACAATGCCTGAGGATGCTTCCACATAACTTTCATCTTTAAGGCGATTGCAATTTCTTTTCCTTTGTTTTTAAATCGAAAAGTAATTTCAGAGCAAAAAAGTTTACTGGTACTAATATGAGAAGCATTTCAACAGTATATTGTTTTTAATTGCACAACATTTTACAATACAACAAACGGTTTGCCAAAATGTTCCGACCAATGAACTAACGCAGAGTCTAGAATCGGTATATACGCTATGTGTATGGTCATGCCTCAATGCATTTGCTTTCCAAAATAGAGCTGCGTGGTCACGCGAATACGTATCGAGCACTCGGAGTATATCGATCCAGTACGATACACACCCGAGTACCGGAATAATATTTTCGAAGAATTGGGTGACCAGGCAAAGACATGGCATCATCAGCTAGTGCACAAGTAAGCAAATCACTTCAATGCACGCAACACTTTTGATAAATCCATGTTCCTACAGTTATAATAATACGCAGGTGCCACGTTCTGACACGTGCAGCCATGAAATCAAAACATCTTAGTCCATGAGATGTTTGCAGATTTCAAGCGTTTGTAGAATTCAGATCAGGGAGCAGTAATTATTTCTTCAAAATGAAAGTGGGAGATGAACAAAACAAACGGGCGGATCATATCTCCCCCATAAGGAATCGTTTTAGAGACTTTGAACTCTTTGGGGAAAATTTTACTAAAATACATAAAGTAAACAATTTCCATATGACCGAAATCCCACCTCTTTATCACATCAAATGGTACCATGAGGGAGGAGGTTCCAGACAGCCACCCCCTCCCCCCCCCCACAAAAAAATTTAAAAATATGCTGTGGTGCATGTGAATTGAAATTAATTTGAAAATATTCTTACAAAAACAAGAATTTACTTAGCTGAAATAATGGGCCTAAACGGTCATATTTTTGACTGCAATAAAATGGTGTATTGTCTCTACAATAATGACTGGGGGAGGCAAAGAGAGGACAAGAAGTATGATGAGAAATTATTTTTTATACAATGAGTTTACTGATGCTGAAATCTTTATAGTTTTTGACAATAACAGGCCTAATATCTCTTCAAATAATCATAACAATTTTACATGTAGTTATGTTTATGTGCAATACTTGATGAATGATTGATCCCAAATTTCTAATTAGATTATAATATCTACCAATTCAAAACTCGAAGCACAAATATAAATACGTATAATTCATTGAGACAAACACAACTACAATAATTGGCAAAGGCCCAATATATGCATAAACAAAAGTATTGTTTTATTACACACCAGTATGAAAGATATATAAATATCACTCAAAATAAAAAAAAATCCTGAAACATTCAATATACAAATCTTTTCTGTAGAGATGCTGTCCTTGTGATAACAGGGGGAAGTGTAAAAGTTGTGTGTGCAAGCGGAGACCGTGCAGTAACTGTAAAAACACAAACTGCCAGTACAAGTCAACCCAAACTAGGCCAGTGAGCACAGTAAGTACATGTATATATGTAAATTCTAGGAGTGTTGGCCACCAATTGCTGATGTTCACCCTCCCACCACGATGAGGTCCTCCTAGATAGAGAGGGAATAATATTTTGTTGTATTTTGTAGCATCGACATCATCCATATGCGTCAAACAGCAGTCGTAATGTGATCCAGAATGAAGGAGTAAGCCGCAATCAACAGCTTTCTTTGGCGGCTGGCCCTGAAAACATGACCAAGAGCTTAGTGTTTCGTTGATGGTATGAAATGTATTTTACTTAATTTTTTTTCACAAAATGATACACAGAAAACAAATTTTGGATATTTTTTTTTACATCACAGTTTTTAATTTTTTTTTTATAGAATGCTGTTGACAGTATGCCTGTTGACGAACTGCGGCAAAGAGTGAAAATCACGACAGCTGCCGAACCAGATTTTGTAAGACCTTTTCTAATGAGGCAGATGGAGGATAGTGGAAGGAATGAAAACTCTAATTCAAATGTGCAATGGTGTTCATGTGGGGTATGTCGAAGTTTTGATGATCCCCGCATGAACATCTGTTGTAGGCAATTTCCATGCATCACCTCAAAACCCGAATTCAGAAATTTGTGCTTGAGGCATGAGGTATTGGAGGTTGCCAACATTTTGAATTGGAGTTTTCGGACCAACCAAGATCCTTGTTATCAACTGTCCACATTCAGAAACCAGGCCTACAGAAACTTTGTCCTGTGGCAACATGGGCGACTGGGAGCTGGAAGGCGAATACCAGTTCCTGCCTGTGTTTGTGTTGCCGTGAGAAGACGTTTTCCTGAGGCAAGCGGACAATACAGGGGTTACCATTCTGATGACTCTGAATAGATATTGAATGAATTCATTTATTCTCATCTGTCTTTTTTCTGCTCTGCATCTTGGCTAAAAGGATTCGTGATCCTGGATTGGTTTCCCCAGAAAGATTCTTGGCAATTGAATCCAAAGATATGGATTTTCTACTCTTTCTGAACTTGGTTTCAGAAACACCATATGTTGCTCTCATGCAAGCAGCCATCAGTTCTGAAAAATTATACCAGTACCTGGTGATAAGTATTTCAAAAATTGAATGTAAATTTGTACAATATACAGTGTACTTGGATATATAAAGTAAATGAATGTACAGGACTCTGCATATGATGTACCTCAAGATACAATGTATAAGTATATTCACATAAACATTGTAGTTATGAAAATCACATAGAGATGACCCATGCCCTATGATTTACAATAGATGAATGTTCTAATGTGAAAGAATTTCTAATGACATGCAATCAAAAATTTAAAAGCTATGAGAAAATCTGACTAATTATGGTGTGTCTAAAATTAATAAACGGAATTTTGATTGACAGCTCTACATAAGTATTTCCATTATAGTGATTTAACATTTAAACAAATACAGATTCTCATTAAATAATTTTTTCCCGGCTTCACAAATCTTTTACGTTTCTAACCTGGAATATATTTAAAATCTTTTGGTGCTTTCTCCTCATATGCAACCCACTGTTTGGTCCTCCTGGATACCTGGCCATTAGCATACACTTCTCCATCCTGTCCAACCAATGGCATCCTTCCAAGGTGGTTGTTGTGGTCCATGACAGCCAGCATGTTCCTAATATGATAGGCGTCATAACCATAGGATTTCTGTTTTGGACAGTAATGAAGGAGTGTATGGCTAAAAAAGTTTTCCACAGCCCAGGTTTGTCGACAGTTGGTGTAAAATTTCATGCTTCCACACCAATCTCTGTTTGTTACCAACATCCTAGAAAAAGGATTAATACATTTCAGTCAGATCATATAAACACAATGAATTAAATGCATAAACCTTTACAGCATACAATAAGAAGCAAAGTATTGTAGATTTATCGGTACATGAAAATAGACTGATTCAATATGCACATAAAATTTTTAATTTTGAATGTTGAAAAAAGAAATGAACTAACCGTAGATTCTTGAAAACCACCGTGTCTCTCTGGAGCTAATTGCTGCATTCGGTCTCGTGTTCTGCAGAATGTCGACAACTAAAGTGATTAAATTATAACTATTAAGTACCAATATCTTTCATCAATGTGTCCAATCTTTTACTAAATAAAATTGTGTCAGAAATAAGAATTAATAGTATGTTGCTTATGAAAGAAGAAACCAATCAGAACGAACCTAAAAGAAAGTAAACCCAAACTTAACCCTGAGTTTACTTTTGGGGTTTACTCTGGGTGCACTTGGAGTTTACAAGAGCAGACCCACAGTTAACCCTGAATAAACCCAAAATAAACCCCGAGTGGTCACAGAGAGTAAACCCCAATAAGAAATAGACCCCCAGAAAGCAGACGCTATGTGTATATTTAGAATATACAAGGGCCAAGGGGTGGGGCTTACAGACGGTAAGATAAGCAAGAGAAAAGACAGATCTCTGCTTCACAAATAAGCGGGTAAATTGGACCCCAAAAGCAATACCAGAGTAAACCCAGAGTGGACCAAAAGTAAACCCAGATTGGACACAAATATTTAAAAAGCAAACCCCCAGGTAAACCAAAAGTAAACTCCGAAAGTAAACCCGGGGTTTAGTTGAGGTTTACTCTGGGGTTAGGTTGGGTCTGATCGGTACAGTATATGAGATATGTAGATAAAAATTCTAAATTATATTTACCGTCCACCTGCCCACACATGTTTATTGTTGATATGGTACAGGATTCCCATCCATCTCTTCAACAGACGCTCGACACTGCCTTTACAAGTACTTCAGCACCACCAAAAATGATTCACGATAGGCCGTATCCATTGCAACAGTCCTATGCATCCTGGTTTCTTGGCAATATCAGAAAGAGATGTTGTGAGCTTTTTGGCCTTATGCCAAATGTCCAAGCTGTGCTGCAGGTGCTTGTATGGTTCTGATTCTACAATCAATTTTATTTATAGAAATAGGGAGTACTAAAAATACAATACATAGTTGTTAATTCTTATCTCATTTCATTATTGGTCCTAGAATCATGCAATACAGTTTCACATCACCCTCGTGGCTAAAATGAAAATTATAGTGTCATATTGTTTACTGGGGTGTATAAGAGATAATGAGTAAATGTCAAAACATTTCAAATCATTAAAAAGACTTATGCAAGCTATTCAAATATCAAGGAAACTGAATGTTGAGTAGCAGTCATTTTTTTGGATTTTATGATTGCAACATACATGTACATTATTTTATGATTTAACATTACTAGTATTTGCTGATGTTCCTAATGTTTCCCTGAATATGTCAATAGAACTTTCAAGAAAATGATGCAATATGACACTGTAGCAACAGCTGGGCATTAAAAAGAAACTGTAGTTGCATGTATAATTGAGTAAGACAGATAATGTATTTGCAATTCTGTTCATAAAATCAACCTTTTGTCACACAGATGTATACTTACTCATCAAAGAAATTATGTTTCTGCTAGCATCAGAAATGATTTCCCATATAACAAGAGGAGAGGCAGTGAGTAGATGTTGTAGTCCTCTGTCAATGAGAAGCCTTTCCATCTTGGAACTGTGCCTGTCAACTTCCCTGGAATCGCCCACTTCCATGTGTATTATGGCCTTGGTGTTAGAATCCATAAATACTGCAGTTGATCTACTTGCACAAAATCCTGAAAGCATAATAATGGAAACATCTGTTTGGGATTTAAAATTCTATCATTTGGAATTTATTGGGAAATACCTGATCAAAAATTATTAAACACAGTTTCTAAAAAATGTAAAAATGTACAACAGGCAGATATTAGTTTGGCACTTCATCCTAAGTTGTTGTAAATGTTTGTAATTTATAATTTTAAATATTTACCAGGTGAGTCAAATCGTAAATCTACAGCCACACTAAGTGGTAAACCTCCCAACTTCTTGTACACCTCTGAAATGTGCTTCTGGAACTTCTCCTCTATTGCAGTCTGTAAAAAGCATGTAAAAAAGGATTTCTTTGTTTATCTGTTTAGATGTATCATTTTATTCTATAACTTCAAAATCAATACTAAATTTATCATATCGGTAGTTAATATTTACCCTATACTGAAGTTGCATCTTGTAAAATTGGCGGGAAGATCCAACAACAAGGTTTATAAATTTTGCACCTAAGGCAAATTTTTCCCAAGAAGCACCTAAAAAATATTCACAAAGAACTGTTAAAAAAAAAACGGTATTATTATCCATAAAGTAATCAAGGATACCCTGACAGACACTGTGCATATCTTTATTCCTTATTGACAAAAGGAGCCATGTGACTCATAGGTACATACATATTAACAGTAGAATGGAAGAGGATTCAACATGGTATATATATCATATAGGCTAACAGTGTACAATATCATTGATTTATAATAAATATGTAAATAAACATGACAGATATCATAAGGAATTAACCATATTAAATTCTCTCTCAGCTTCAAAGCTTTTAATAAATATTGACAAAGTTTCTGAATAGATTTGAAGTTATCATGAGTTCACAACTGTATATAATGGTCTGTCTAATTTATGCATCTGCAAATATGGCAATAAACACACCCATTAGGCAATTAGAAATTGTAATGGTAAAAAATGGTTATTAGATCCTATTTCATAATAAGTTTTCTTACACAAATCTCATATGAAATCAATGTCAAAATTTAAAGCACAATCAAGAACACATACATATTATTATTAATTAGCTCCCTACCTGTAAGAAGCACCATGAGTTGGAGTAAAATACTAATGAAGCTTCTGCCTCCATAAAATGGTGTGGAAATCCATTTTCCTGGATGGCCATTCTAAAAATTAATATACATAAGGATAAACATGTACCGGTACATGTGGTGTCTGAACATAAATAATTAGACATTTATTCATAGAGTAAAAAATTTAATAATCAAAACCTCCAAACCATGAAAAATACGAAGACTATCAAGTCATAAAAAACTTTTAGAAACTTTTGTATACCACAACTTTATTTAATTGTGCATTGATACATTTTGTATCAATTCAAACAAAATCAAAGAAATGAGTATGACAATTCAGTTAATGTGATCAACAAATATTAGAATTTTATGAGTATTATGTAATCTTACACAGCAAAGGAATTTGTAGTTCACTCCTTCTGGTATCTTTTCTACTTGGACAACTGTTGATGGGTCTATGGGCTCCCCACACTGCTCACATGTTGTCCTCTTGATGAGACTCACGAGAGCACCCTCACCAACAACAAATCTCTTCTCTCTCAGAAGAGAGTATTCATCTTCATAGTTTTCTCTAGAAATACATGTATTGATACAGTTTTATATAATCATATGTAACTTATGATATTTTAGAAAAAAAACATGTACTATTACACAACTTACTGAATCATGTTATAATGGGTTCATTTATGGTAATTTTAGCACACATTGTAGCAAAATAAATATTATATATATTTAAACAAATATCAAGTACATATGAATGCTAAGTCCAGGTTATTATATCTTCTATTTTTGTATATTGATACATAGTTTATACCGTGTCTCCTTCCACATTTCATTTCCATCTTCATACTCCTCCTCATGCTCCTCTTCCAATGATTCTTCATCACCAAATATCTCTCTTATCAATTCATTGACTTCATCATCCTCCTAGGGGGAATATACATATAACATAACAGCATCTCCTAATAGCCTGTTGCACAGAAAGTTATTTTCAAAGATCTTATATTGGTTAACTATATTATCAAAATTTGATAAATTTCATTGAGCCAACTAAAAACCTAATTAGGCATTCTGAGATTTGTACATGTATTACGATTTATTTTTGTTTGAATAAAGAGGGTATATTCCCTATGAGAGAGGAACAGACACATTCATATAACAGAAGCATCATCACGCATGAAGTATATCACATGTAAATTTGCCTTTTTGTACTACATGTATTAAATTTGTAAATTCGAAAAGATTTCAATACTATAAAAGTAAGATGGAAATACATGTATCATGACAGACGAGACCAGGACTAGAACATGGGACCCTGAATCTACTGGTCATGTGATCTACCAATTGAGCTTTCTGGTGTGTGCAACAGTAGTAGTCTAACCATAGATATAAATAACATTCATGTTATTTATGTCTCTGGTCTAACCATCACACTCTGCAAAAACGCATCATAATTAAAAAATATATAAATATTCAATTCTGTTATTCACATGCTGTATAAATATATTGTTAAATGGTTTTTGGCACTAACCATCTTCATTTAAATTTAATAATATATACCTCTGAGCTATAATTACATGTATCTTCATCTATCTCCATATTCTCCACAAGTTGGTCTTTCATGTTCAAAAGATGAGAAACCTGTAAAAAATTTCTAAATCAGGTTTATGATGTCCAGAAAAAAGTCATTATAAATATACTGGCATAGGCTAATAACAACAATTTCTCACCAGTGCATTGTAACACAACTATTACTCATAAAATAACGTGCTGGAGTGAACCTATACAACATAAATACAAACAAAAACTAACTGTACATGTAACCATGTGGTATAAGGTCAGTTTGATCCTCTTCTCCTACATGCGACTATACATGTATAGGTGAAGGACTGATCCAAGGCCAGTATTTAGTTTTAAAAAGTATGCTGCGAGATCGTAAAAATAATATAGAATTAGTAAACATAGCTTAATCAAAGCTCACGTTGTAAGTAACAGCATTCATTTAAAATGAAATGCATAGTCAAGACGGCAATGAATGCACTGCGCAAAACATGACAGATATCATATAACTTATAAGCAACATTACAAATTACATGTGAATCGCGTAAATTGAGGTGGGATAACATACATCTTATATATTATTTCAAAAGCAAATAATATATATGTTATTTTATTGATTGTGCATTGGATTTCACGCTAATAATACATAAAACAATTATATGTAACTTATCTTTTTGCGTTTGGGACTTCAAAGAAATTTCCCTGTTTATAAATTACTTCTCCCCTAATCGAACTTTCGGTTTCAGAATACCGGTGTAACCGTGAAAACTGTCGCTCAGTGAAATCGGTCGCTCTACAATAAAACATATAGTGAAAAGAGCGACCGTATTCCCTGGCTTATGCGCATGCGTAGGGAATATTGTCGCGTGAATATGTGACGGGCTCCAGTTGATTTTAAACCCAATATATTTGAGTCCTGTCAGGCAAAAACATCAAGTAGGCAAAGTGTAGAGTCAAAATGGATTCTTTGAATTATGTTATAATCTGATAAATGTCGGTATTATAATTTTTTGGGCATATATATATATATATATATATATATATATATATATATATATATATATATATATATATATATATATATATATAAATCCAAAATGAGTAAAGTTAATCCACACAAGTAATAAATAATAAAAAAAATAACAGAAAGCCGATTCAAAGCTCTACCGGTTTTATTATAATCTTCATTTCGTCATAGGAAAAACTCCTGAAGATTATAATGAAACCGGTAGAGTTTTGAATCGGCTTTCTGTTATTTTTTTATTATATATATATATACACACACACACACACACACACACACACGCCCCCGAAATTTAAAATCTAAACCCGTAATGTTAGAAAATAACAATTTACCGTAACAACTGTGTAGGTATAGACTTGTTTAGCAATAACTTAGGTACCAGATCAGAGGTCCACAGGTGTAACACCTCTATATGTTCTTTATTCACATCCAGTATCCCACGAACATTCGCTTCCCAGGTGTATGTAATAAATCACACCGGCATATATAATGTACATTCGCTAAGAGATTAATGGGTGCATATTTTTGTTTCGGAAGATTTATTATGGCATTTTATTTTACCTCATTTTATTAATTTATTAAAGGTATCAAATTGAGATATATTAAGATAGTATCTTAAAATGAAATCAAAGTTTTTATTAAGAATTTCTTGTGTTTGTGCATCGTTTAGATTTCTCAACATTTTAGATATAATTACTGTTTCATAATTTAATTTTTACTATCAGTTACAAGCCGGAGATTCACACCTATAAGATAATCTGCAGATTGCGTCTTAATTGTCCTATAACACAAGGTGCACGTGTAGTTCACAATGGCGACACCTTGAAACGATCTAGAAAAACCCCTGTTTTTAAATTCAAGGCTTCAATGTGTTACCCCCTTGTTTTTACAACAATTAAAATTCGGTACCCATACACAGGAAATGGCAGGTGTGAAACCCCTGAAAATATATTGGGTGTAAACATTGAAGTGTGTGAGCTCTCAAAATATCATTAAATAACTATTCTTCTGATGTAATTTGTTTTATCGTTTATACTTTTTCTGAAACAAAACAATTATTGAAGGTAAATAAGTCAATCATAGTTAATTGCGCTTATACTTGAGTGTACGATGAGTCCATACACGCCAATTTTGGGGGTAAAGTAATGCCCTTTTTAGAAATTAATAGTACATGAATCTTGTGTACTTAACAAGGGCCAAATGTCTTAAACGGATTTTCATTTTTCAAAACATTATTGAAAAAAAGTTATTTTTTAAGCCATGTACATTGTAGTATTTAAGAAACATATACATTTTAACAGCTGTCATTTACATGTATGTATAAAATGATCAAAAAGACATTTCGTGAAAGCAATATCTTAAAGGCTCAAGTTCAGCACCCCCCAAAAATAAAACTAAAAAAACCTGTGTTTTTCTTTGCTACTTATGAAATATTTAAGCAAACAATCCATTAAAGATTTAGAGATTTTCTATTGATGATTTCACTTTTTCAATGCAGAGTATACCTCGCACATGCATCAATGATGACACCTAACTAGGGGATAAATCAATTACATGTTTATTATGTGTAATCATATTGTAGGTTTCAGTTATCAAGTTCTAGACCATTCACACAATCCATGTAATTTTTTTTCAGTTCCTATTACTCAATCATATAGAAGTAATAATAAAACTCGATGTAATTATTCACTTTCCTCTAATGTGTTTGCGTTTTTTAGAACCATATATGAATGAAAAAATTTCCAAAAGGGTATACTATTTTTGTTTTTGTTTTTTTGGTGATAATTCAATATTCTTCAATTTATTAACGGTTTAAAAAATAACAAAATGGTTTTTGCATGGAAAATTTCATAGTATAATTTCTTGGAATATGCAAATGAGTTCCTCTGTGTTAAAAAGGATTGGACATCGTGTCATATGAAATCGAAGCCATTTTTGACGCATGCGCTAAAATAGCTTTATATTGTTTTAGTGTTTAATGACAATCATTTTGACACCGTCGGTGATAAGGAAAGTAGTTCGTATCGAGTTCGCAATTTTATTTTTTACGTGTTAAAGGGAAATTTTTAGTTTAAAAGCAGTTAGTTTTATTAGAATTTATTAGAATTTCTGTAGATATCGTAAAACAATTGAAAATTTTCTCTCATAATCGTTTTATTTGATTATTTAATATTTCAAAAATGACCCTTCAACCCGACGCAAACTTGCTCGACGCAGTATTTAATTTCTTGAAATCAAAGCGATTTCCCTCCGATAGCACGAAAAACCAAAAGGACGCGATTTGTAGACGTAGCAAAAAGTTTAAGTTAGGTGAGGATGACACTCTATATTATCTTGCTAAAGGTAAAGAGCTAATAGTAGTTCGCGACCCCGATCATTATATCAGGGTTTTCGAAGAGTGTCATTCAAGTACAACTGGCGCGCATCTAGGCAGGGATAGGACTATCAGTCGCGCACGCGATCGCTATTACTGGCCAACGATGTACACCTACCTTGCTGAAAGGGTAAGATATTCTTTTTTTCACTTCTAAATATAAATCCAATATCAAGATAAAGAATAAACCCATTAAACCGAGGGCTGAAATATATTTTTATAGTCATTTCATAAAACATTGACGAAACCTTCATTTAAGAGCTTATGGTAGACTTGTTTTAGAGGGCTGTATGAGATATTGAAAAAGTACAATTTTAGCCGGATTTCTCAGAAAATATCTGAAAAAAAATGAAAGTATTTAAAGTATAGCGGTCAGTGTTTTCGGTCGCTCCCCAGTTAAGAGTTCCTAACTGGGCCTATTGTAGACTTGTTTAAGGGGGCTGTGACGCTTAGGGAGTGCCAAATTCAAGCCGGTTTTCTTTGTCAATTGTACATAATAACTTATAGTAATAGAGTCTAATTCATAAAATCAAATACGAACGGGGGTATTTGAAGTATAGCGGTCAGTGTTTTCGGTCGCTCCCTAGTTAAGAGTTCCTGACTGGGCCTATTGTAGATTTGTTTAAGGGGGCTGTGTCGCTTAGGGAGTGCCAAATTCAAGCCGGTTTTCTTTGTCAATTGTACATAATAACTTATAGTAATAGAGTCTAATTCATAAAATCAAATACGAACGGGGGTATTTAAAGTACAACGGTCAGTGTTTTCGGTCGCTCCCCAGTTAAGAGTTCCTGACTGGGCCTATTGTAGACTTGTTTAAGGGGGTTGTGTCGCTTAGAGAGTGCCAAATTCAAGCCGGTTTTCTTTGTCAATTGTACATAATAACTTATAGTAATAGAGTCTAATTCATAAAATCAAATACGAACGGGGGTATTTAAAGTACAACGGTCAGTGTTTTCGGTCGCTCCCTATTTAAGAGTTCCTGACGGGGCCTATTGTAGATTTGTTTAAGGGGGCTGTGTCGCTCAGGGAGTGCCAAATTCAAGCCGGTTTTCTTTGTCAATTGTACATAATAACTTATAGTAATAGAGTCTAATTCATAAAATCAAATACGAACGGGGGTATTTGAAGTATAGCGGTCAGTGTTTTCGGTCGCTCCCTAGTTAAGAGTTCCTGACGGGGCCTATTGTAGATTTGTTTAAGGGGGCTGTGTCGCTTAGGGAGTGCCAAATTCAAGCCGGTTTTCTTTGTCAATTGTACATAATAACTTATAGTAATAGAGTCTAATTCATAAAATCAAATACGAACGGAGGTATTTAAAGTATAACGGTCAGTGTTTTCGGTCGCTCCCTATTCAAGAGTTCCTGACGGGGCCTATTGTAGATTTGTTTAAGGGGGCTGTGTTGCTTAGGGAGTGCCAAATTCAAGCCGGTTTTCTTTGTCAATTGTACATAATAACTTATAGTAATAGAGTCTAATTCATAAAATCAAATACGAACGGGGGTATTTGAAGTATATAGGTCAGTGTTTTCGGTCGCTCCCTATTTAAGAGTTCCTGACTGGGCCTATTGAAGACTTGTTTAAGGGGGCTGTGTCGCTTAGGGAGTGCCAAGTTCAAGCCGGTTTTCTTTGTCAATTGTACATAATCACTTATAGTAATAGAGTCTAATTCATAAAATCAAATACGAACGGGGGTATTTAAAGTACAACGGTCAGTGTTTTCGGTCGCTCCCTATTTAAGAGTTCCTGACGGGGCCTATTGTAAATTTGTTTAAGGGGGCTGTGTCGCTTAGGGAGTGCCAAGTTCAAGCCGGTTTTCTTTGTCAATTGTACATAATAACTTATAGTAATAGAGTCTAATTCATAAAATCAAATACGAACGGGGGTATTTAAAGTACAACGGTCAGTGTTTTCGGTCGCCCCCTATTTAAGAGTTCCTGACGGGGCCTATTGTAGATTTGTTTAAGGGGGCTGTGTCGCTTAGAGAGTGTCAAATTCAAGCCGGTTTTCTTTGTCAATTGTACATAATAACTTATAGTAATAGAGTCTAATTCATAAAATCAAATACGAACGGGGGTATTTAAAGTATAACGGTCAGTGTTTTCGGTCGCTCCCCAGTTGAGAGTTCCTGACAGGGCCTATTGTAGACTTGTTTAAGGGGGTTGTGGTCGCTTAGGGAGTGCCAAATTCAAGCCGGTTTTCTTTGTCAATTGTACATAATAACCTATAGTAATAGAGTCTAATTCATAAAATCAAATACGAACGGGGGTATTTGAAGTATATAGGTCAGTGTTTTCGGTCGCTCCCCAGTTAAGAGTTCCTGACTGGGCCTATTGTAGACTTGTTTAAGGGGGTTGTGGTCGCTTAGGGAGTGCCAAATTCAAGCCGGTTTTCTTTGCCAATTGTACATAATAACTTATAGTAATAGAGTCTAATTCATAAAATCAAATACGAACGGGGGTATTTAAAGTACAACGGTCAGTGTTTTCGGTCGCTCCCTATTTAAGAGTTCCTGACGGGGCCTATTGTAAATTTGTTTAAGGGGGCTGTGTCGCTTAGGGAGTGCCAAGTTCAAGCCGGTTTTCTTTGTCAATTGTACATAATAACTTATAGTAATAGAGTCTAATTCATAAAATCAAATACGAACGGGGGTATTTAAAGTACAACGGTCAGTGTTTTCGGTCGCCCCCTATTTAAGAGTTCCTGACGGGGCCTATTGTAGATTTGTTTAAGGGGGCTGTGTCGCTTAGAGAGTGTCAAATTCAAGCCGGTTTTCTTTGTCAATTGTACATAATAACTTATAGTAATAGAGTCTAATTCATAAAATCAAATACGAACGGGGTTTTTAAAGTATAACGGTCAGTGTTTTCGGTCGCTCCCCAGTTAAGAGTTCCTGACAGGGCCTATTGTAGACTTGTTTAAGGGGGTTGTGGTCGCTTAGGGAGTGCCAAATTCAAGCCGGTTTTCTTTGTCAATTGTACATAATAACCTATAGTAATAGAGTCTAATTCATAAAATCAAATACGAACGGGGGTATTTGAAGTATATAGGTCAGTGTTTTCGGTCGCTCCCCAGTTAAGAGTTCCTGACTGGGCCTATTGTAGACTTGTTTAAGGGGGTTGTGGTCGCTTAGGGAGTGCCAAATTCAAGCCGGTTTTCTTTGCCAATTGTACATAATAACTTATAGTAATAGAGTCTAATTCATAAAATCAAATACGAACGGGGGTATTTAAAGTACAACGGTCAGTGTTTTCGGTCGCTCCCTATTTAAGAGTTCCTGACTGGGCCTATTGTAGACTTGTTTAAGGGGGCTGTGTCGCTTAGGGAGTGCCAAATTCAAGCCGGTTTTCTTTGTCAATTGTACATAATAACTTATAGTAATAGAGTCTAATTCATAAAATCAAATACGAACGGAGGTATTTAAAGTATAACGGTCAGTGTTTTCGGTCGCTCCCCAGTTAAGAGTTCCTGACAGGGCCTATTGTAGACTTGTTTAAGGGGGTTGTGGTCGCTTAGGGAGTGCCAAATTCAAGCCGGTTTTCTTTGTCAATTGTACATAATAACTTATAGTAATAGAGTCTAATTCATAAAATCAAATACGAACGGGGGTATTTGAAGTATATAGGTCAGTGTTTCCGGTCGCTCCCTATTTAAGAGTTCCTGACGGGGCCTATTGAAGACTTGTTTAAGGGGGCTGTGACGCTTAGGGAGTGCCAAATTCAAGCCGGTTTTCTTTGTCAATTGTACATAATAACTTATAGTAATAGAGTCTAATTCATAAAATCAAATACGAACGGGGGTATTTAAAGTATAACGGTCAGTGTTTTCGGTCGCTCCCTAGTTAAGAGTTCCTGACGAGGCCTATTGTAGACTTGTTTAAGGGGGCTGTGTCGCTTAGGGAGTGCCAAATTCAAGCCGGTTTTCTTTGTCAATTGTACATAATAACTTATAGTAATAGAGTCTAATTCATAAAATCAAATACGAACGGGGGTATTTAAAGTACAACGGTCAGTGTTTTCGGTCGCTCCCTATTTAAGAGTTCCTGACAGGGCCTATTGTAGTTTTGTTTAAGGGGGCTGTGTCGCAATTTCTCTCATTTATAATAAGAATACTGTAATTATCTCAAATTAATGCTTTTAAAATTGCTTATTTAAAGAATTTCATATACTGCGTCCCATAATTTTATTCTTATATTGAAAAAAAAACCGATCGATTTTTATTGAAATAAAGTACATTGTATTCCACTTCAGCATCTGGTGTTTACTACAATGAGTAAACATGTGAAAATTAAAGAAAAATACATAAAATTAAGCAGTATCGCTAAAAACACAGGTTTATAATAACATCTACAATGTATTTTCTACTCTATTTCTTTAAAAAAAATTGATTATAATTCATACAGTTTTGAACTAACAAGCCATTGAGTAAAACGACATTCCAGGTAGAATACACGCATTCGTTTTATTTTAAAAAGCCGCTTTCAAATGTATTGTTTGGTTGATAAACTAAAGTAATTATAATAGATGAGTTTTACTTTGTTTCATACGAAAAATACAAAGAAAATTACATGACCCGCTTATGCGGGTTATGCTATTTTTCTGGAGTGCTAGCTACCTTCATACCCACATGAAACACAAAAGGAAGCCTTTTTTTGTTTTGTTTCCAAGAATTGGAAATTCTGTAACAAAAATACAGTGTAAAGGGTTTATATGTAAACAATTATAAAATGCCCAACTTTTCAAAACTTTTCTAAATATTATGATCGCATCTGTACTAGTGCCGGATGATGTAGCGCTCCCATGACAGAGGTCACATCAAGTTCCCTGTGACGACAATTGCTTTAACCATTGTATTACACATGTACTATCTATTCAGCAGATAAATTATACACATTCTTTTGTCATATCCTATCATTTAGACCTTTATTTAAGAAGGCAATCGATAGAAATCAAAATCAATAAATAGTTCGGCATTTTAAAGTCATCGAAGACATGAAAATTTACCAAAATATCCATTTTCATAATAGTTTGTCGTAGTTAGTTTGAGTTATTTTTTGTTTCTTAGTGTTTCTTTTCTATCAAGCAAAGACGTACTTTCTCATTGCTGAAGACTTCGGTTTCTTGAGGCTAGATATAATGCAAATCTTCCTTACCTAAACCAAAAAGGCAAAACGCCCAATAATGCAGTGCACTCTGCTGTTGAAATAGATGTGAAATAAATAGTGATGAGATAAATGTTTACCAAATACAGTTGTATACGCACGGAAAACGTTCAAAAAGTCCTTGCACATATTGGTTTTCATCAAATGGACCCCCCCCCCCTTTCCAAATTGCTGGATCCGCCTCTGATGCTTTGTATCTATTTAGTGCCACTGCCATTCACAAACTGTATTTCATTTTTAAAAGAGTTAAGCTATTTGTATTTTTTCACAAATAAGAAAATATCAATCACAGTGTAAAATTCTTAGGGATTTTTCTTTAATTAAACAAAAATATTCAGTGGCCATTAAACCAAAAAATAGGTCATTGACATACTTTTTTGAAAGTGAAAATTAACACTACAATGAAAGGTCTATAACACACTATAGATGGTTTTTCATTATCATCAGTGGAATTTTGTTCACGTATTTCCTTAATTTCAAACTTAATACTGAGGTCCTTAGGTGGAATTTACATTTTATCTTTAAGGAGGTTGGGTGTCCAACAATATTTTAACCATCACATCCAACTATAATTTTTAAAAATGATTTGTTCCCCAAAAACTAGCTTGTTTATTAAATTTAATGGTTTTCTTTATGAATGTTGTATAATAATGAAATAAAAATCTTAATATGTGCTAATCAAAAAAATAAAATCATATTCATTGTAAATAAAATGATCATGTGCGCAATGAAATCAAAATGTGATGAGCGAGATACCTTAAAATGCATGGTAAAAATGAAGCTCTTGAGATATTCACTTAATGATTGTCTGCATAATTGTTTATAAAAAAAACCATTATCTGAAGGATGACAAAGTTGAAATGTACATGTATAAAGAAGGGAATAAATCATCTAAATTACCAAATGGGCAAATTCTGATCTTTTGAAATATTGGTGAGAATTGTCTAAGCAAGATAAAAAAAATGTTAACTACAGAGAAAGGGTTACATGTACATGGTTTTGTAAGAGTTATGATACTTTTATTATGCATGATTTATTCAAGTAGATAAAACAAGAAATATTTAACTTAAAAGGAATGATATGATTTGGTGTTATAGAGAGTAAATTGGTTTAAATCAAATACATGTACCATGTGTTTTTCAAACCCCCAAAGAAATGACAATATTCACATGTTTTTTTTTATCATAATTTCATAAACTTTGACACTGATCAAAGCTGATCCATTATACAAATGTTTTCAACTTTTCCTATATTGATTGCTATATCAATTTATTTAAATGTAATCAGTTTATCAAAATCTGAATACACTACATGTTTGTTCTGTTCTTCAGCTCATCATGAAACAAGTGTAGATGCAATGCTTACCTTAATTTTTCTTGTTTCTATGGTCAATATCTATATCAGCATATGCTGATTACATATTTGCATGTATATTAATAACAATTTCATATTAAATAAGGCTAAAAAACAGTGCATATGCACGCCGATACACATTCATGAAGCTAGAGAGCACTCCTCACCAATGTCACAAAATATATATAAAAATCATAATCTATTAAAAAACTGACTAATGTGACACTGTTAAAACATCCATACCATCTCTCTCTCTTTCTCTTTCTTTCTGTGTCATAAAATCCCATTATGTAAATTCTCTCTCTCTCTAATCAAGGGATTGAGAGAGAGAGAGAGAGAGAGAGAAAGAGAGAGAGAGAGCATTTGCAGGATAACAAAAGTCACTAGAAACACTGTCTTAAAAATGACTTTAAGGTGTTTTTGTACATTCTATATAAAAATTATAGGTTTCATTTTCCTTTTTGAAAGATTTCAGGCAGGGAGGTAGTCATCACTACAATATTATAATTTTTCTACCCCAGAATGAAAATTAAATGCATATATGAGACTCCTCGACAAGTTTGTGTATGGGCTATGGTACTCAGGTGACTGTTAAGACCTATTGGCCTCTTGTTTTACAATATTAGAGTATTGTTTGCCAATCATTTACCCACCACTGTGTTCCATTTAGTACTTAGTGTGCAATTGTTACCTAGATATAAAATCATTAAAATCTGGTCAGGATATATATATATAGAACTTTGTATGTTTGTGAAACAATTCATGACACTGAGCAAAAAAAAAAAAAAAATGTGAGTGAACATTTTACCGAATGTATCCAACTCCAACAGGGGTATAACAAACATCATCAGTTTTTTCAGTCTGTGATTAACATTTAATTACAGTTTTTAAAATTTTCCCCAGTACATGTATCTAACCTATATCTGTCAGGGCTATCTGATGAATGTCTATCTCTCAGAGAGAGAGAAAAAGATAGAAGAGAGAGAGAGGGACATCAAAACCATGGTATACAAGAGAGAGAGAGAGAGAGAGAGAGAGAGAGAGAGAGAGAGAGAGAGAGCTGTCTTTGACCTAACTTTAAAGTACAGTTTTACACACTTACATTCTATGCATTTTTGTTTGGTCAATGACATTGACTTTGGGGCAGAAAACGCAACATACTTCATGTACACCTTTGGTGTGCCACCTTAATTTTCAATGAACACACTATTAAATGTTGATGAAATCAGATCTTTTATGCAGAAAATTAGCAGAAAAAATGAATAGTTATAGCAATGCTTAATATCTTGATGTAGGTGAAAGAATGTGATAGATGTCAACGATCCGCAAATGCTGCGCCATCAACAGCCCCTCCCCTGCAAGTCATACCAGTGACAACAGATGTGTGGAACAAAATTGGTATAGATGTTTTTAATTACAAAGAGTCTGCAAATGGTTACAAACATGTAATTACTGTTACAGATTACTTTTCAAAATGGGTTGAATCAGTAGCTGTTAAAGACAAAACCGCAGATACCATTGCTGAGTTCCTAATCAAAATAATCTTGCGAAATGGTGCTCCACGTGTGCTGGTGTCAGACAATGGCTCTGAATTCAAAAACCAAACAATTCAAAGGCTTACTTCTACCTATGGAATTAATCACATTTTTACCACCCCATACCATCCCCAAGCCAATGGCCTTGATGAGAGAACAAATCAGACGTTGAAACAGAGCTTGAGGAAACTGGTACATGACAACCAAGATGAATGGCCCAAATATATTGACTATGTAGTTTCTGCAATCAACATGACCACTCAAAGTTCAACAGGCTATGCACCAATCTTCTTAAAAGAATTAAGGACACCAAGAATGGGGCTTCAAAATCAGCTGGAACCTTGCACTGATATTAGCATTTCAGAAATAACAGAAAATCGCATTCACTATTCTATTGAATGTCGAAACAAAATTTTCAAGGAAGCAGAGGATAACATCAAACAAGCCCAAGAAAAGCAGAAGACCAATTATGACAAACGTCATAATATAATTCGACACACCTTCAAGATTCATGACAAAGTTCTTCTGCTGAATCTGCGACGAAAAACAAAAAAAGGGCACAAGGAGGAGGAGAAATGGTTAGGTCCATACACCATCACCAAAATCAATGCATCGGGGATATTTACAATGATCTCATCCACAGGCAAACAAATAAAATGCCATGGTTCACAGCTCAAGCCTTACATTTCAGCTGATGGATTTGAGACCCATGAGAGCAGTCCACCCTTACATACAGCACAGACAGTTGACACAGCACCTGATGTTCCTTCCTTTTCACAGGGTCCAACACCGGACACCCACGAAAACTGCCAAGCACAGACAGTTGACACAGCACCTGATGTTTCTTCTTTTTCACAGGGTCTAACACCTGAAATCCATGAAAACTACAGCAGATCAAGTCAATTTACTGTTTCATCTTGTTTGCAGGGTTCAGCCAAGCACATCTTGAATGAAATTGCTAATGACGCTGGCCACCATGTCATCATGGGAGACATGCACCAAGGAGAACATCCATTTACTAATTATCTAGCTGCTGGATCACAGTGTAGTTCAACGTCCTACACTTCTATCCTATATGCTTCTTCAACTAACATTTGTTCTTGGTCTACAGATGATGTCAACCATGTTCTGCTTCAAGGGCATATCCTACATACTAATCAATTAAATTTTTTACAGAGAAATGTCCCAGATTTAGATCATCGGCTTGCAATTGATGAATTACCCAAAGAGCCAGCCATCCTCATCGCCAATACTCCCGTTTCCTTTCAGGTTAATATGTTAACCCCAACTTTTTTCATATTTCAGAATTTTCAGAGCGAGTTTACAAAAATTTTGCATCAGAATGATAACATAGATGGGTTTCTGGTCAGATTTGGTGACTACACCACAGCCATCATATGCCATGATGACCATTATCATCTTTTTGACTCACATGCCAGAGATGCTAATGGTTTTCCCGATCAGGCAGGGAAAGCAGTTGCCATTTACTTCCCAAATTCTGTTTCCTTATGCAGGCATTTTCAGCAATTTGGTGATTGCCGCAACATTATGGCTGAGCAACAGATTGATGTTTTTCCAGTTCAGGTATATAGACCAGTGTCTTCTGATGAGACCAACCTTAACCTGCTTGCAGATATCATTGTTGGCGATGATAG
>VIAA01000043.1:687083-781130 GCA_015776775.1 Magallana hongkongensis | reverse complement strand
AGAAATCAACGATTTTGTAATTTATGTAAAAATAACATTGGCGACGAATATCACTATATTATGATATGCCCGGAATTGAAAGAATATAGAAAAGCTTATTTAACATCAATGTATTTTAGACGACCAAATGCTTTCAAATTTTTTGAATTATTTTCATGTAATAAATTAGCTGTTATTAATAACTTATGTTTTATCAATATTATTACTAAGAGAGTCAACTCTCCAGGTTGATGTGTACAGTATACACTCTTGCTTTTTGTATAATATTGTATGTATTGTATATTTTCTCTATGTTCTTTTATACAATATGAGAATAAATAAAATGAATTGAAAAATTGAAAATGAAATTGAATCAATCTAATAAGTTAATGTAATAAGTATATATTGGTAGCAAAATGTACCGGTAAATCGCGTTTCTAAATTTACCAGTGAATAATTGGAAATTATTATAATATGCCTGTGCATTGAATTTAAATGAAACCGAAAGAAAAAGGATATCTTGCAGCCAGGTATGCTAAAGCACTTATTATTATACTCTTATGTATTTCATATTAATTTAATAATATAAAATAGAATATCGAAACAAATGTTGCTACGTCTGTTGAACTAAGCATGAAGCAATTTATTATTCAAAATATTTAAGATTTATTTTACCAGAATGTTTATTATTAATGATTAACAGATTTCTTTTTACATTATTTAAAATTTAATATGTCCGATATACTGGGATTCATAAAACACACTTAATAGTATATCAGTTGAATTATTTGTACAAAAAATATTAACTTCATTTTATAATAAATTAAGATATTTTTTAGGGGAATGTTCACTTAATATTTAGGGTTGGGAAAAAACAATCCCTATAAATAGATTGGGACTCAAGAATAATTATCGGTCTCTATAAATATATTTTTTGGAAATCACCATATATTTACACCCACTAGGTATGTTTCTGATATTTTTCTACGGGTACCTGTAAAGTGCGAAACAGTGAAGAGAAGAACAGAAGCAAACATTCTCCACCTGAGAGGGCGTGATGTGTAAGCTAAGCTTGCGTAGCACGCTCTCTTGTGAGAAAATGCAAAACGAAACTAAACGAAAAAAAAATATCCGAAAAAAACCCCGTAATTTACTGGAACAAAACGAAATCAAATCTTAACGAAGTGAAATAATTAAAAGTAATTAACGAAACTAAGCCATAGCGAAACAAAACATAGAGAAAAAAAATGAAATCAAATCTAGCTAAATAAAATAAAAGATTATTTAAATATGTGTCCATTTTGATTTTAAGATTTATTATATGTACATGTATATTTTTAAATCCACTAAGTATGATTCCCTCTATTTCTTACGAAATTATAACTATAGTATTTGTAACTCATAGCTTTTTTGAAACAGACACGACTTAAATCGACACGATCCAGTTCTAACCAGTTTATCGATTGGCGTAACTTTTAGCAATCAAAAAAAAATTGCACGAAATAATCATGATGATGTCAAGCTCAAATTCCAATAAAAGACGATTTGGCTGTTCTTTGATGTAGGCCTATAACGTACTGATGTAAATTAACAAAAATTTAGTTAATTTTACTTATTTTTTACGATTGAATTTTTATTTGTTAAAAAAAGATTTAACTACGAACAAAAATTAAAAATGTTATCTTTGAGGATTCATGCAGGTTATGAAAATTATTAACGGATACATAATGATTTGACTTTTTCTATACGCAATGGAAGATAAAAAGAATAGTAAGCGCATTTGTAGGTGTGGAATACACTTTTAAAAGTTCGATTTAAATGAGCTCATAAGACTAACTAAATATAAATCTCATAAAACCAAATTATATGAGATCATGTACAGTAACTTTATGAACAAGGAAAATTCTTTATTTCGATTAAAAAACAAAAACAAAAACAAAAAACAAAAAAAGACAACAACAACAAACAGACGAAACTATAATTAACACCTTTTTAAAGAAAAACAATGGCTCTATTTTAAGGAGGCCGATTATGGACTTTTTTTTTTGCCTAAAAACTACAATTACAGCAAACCTACTGAATATTTTAACCATTTGCAATATTACACCAACTCCGGTCTATTTGCTTAGTTTCAAGAAAATCTACCATCTGGTTCTTTTTAGGCGCAATCTCAAAATACAGGTACATTTACTTTAAGAATATATAGGAATTGTCATTTTCGCACTTTGAAGCATATAAAAGATATACAACAATAGCGATTTTTCTCAAATTGTAATACGTGATTTGTAACATGATTTTCTACTTCGTCTGTAAAAGATACTAAGTGTTTAAATTTTCTGTCTGGTTTTTAGTTGGGATCATCTCAAAATATAAAAATGCACCAAACTGTCATAAATTTGGATAATTACAAAATGTAGTTTAGTATAATAACTCTAATGATAGCTTTATTCTGTGTATAAAATTTCAAAAGCGAGTATTTTTCTCCTTTTCTGTGATATTATTTCTTATGAAATCTCCTACAAACTTCATTTAGCAAAACGTCATAAAAGCACGAAAACAAGGGTACCTGTAAACTGCAAAACGAAATAGAAACGAAATGAAATGAAACGAAACAAAATAAACCGAAACGAAATACACCGAAACGAAACGAAACATACCGAAACGAAACAAATAAAAAATGACAGTAACAAAGTGTCAACCATCTCAAATATCCATAAAAGGAAAAACAAATTTAGAACAGAGCAACACGGACCTCTAAAAAGATATAAGTAGGATCGGGTGTCTAGAAGGAGTAAGCCTGTCACACCCGTCATGTGATCTTTGTCGTAATTGGGAAAAAAACCCAGGAAAAATCCGTAGACAATTAGTATGAAAATCATCAGTCAGCGTGCGACCCAGTGGAAGATTGTATTTGCTGACAAGGTCGTTTTTATCGATCATACAATTTATGAAAGGATGTCCGAAAACGGGTCTGTTGATAATCCTGTTTTATCAACTTGTTTGTCAGTATCTTGCCTCGCCTTAGAAACTGTTCATAAGAAGAGCATGCCCTTGTGTACCGTATTAACTGAAAGACAAAAACACCACACGCAGGTGATGAAGGTATACTTCTACATAAGTAAGGGAAGTTGACTATAGAAAAACCGAGGTCATCGCGTTTATCATCAATTATACATTTATTACATTGCTTCGAGGGCGACATACCAGAATATTTGCCCCGAGGTGACAGGAAAACCCTGGATTGTTATGTCACCCGATATCGAAGGCAGAAGGCGACATAACACTCCAGGGCTTTCCTGTCACTGAGAGACAAATATTCTGGTATTGTACTCCGAGAAGACATGCAATATATGTTATATAACATATTTGAAAATTAAGATCTTTTTAAGAAAATATTTATCTTCATTGCTTTTATATCAATTTTCTTGTAAAATGTCGATCGTTGCTTTCAAAAAGAATATAATTTTAAGATTAAACAATTAAAGTAAGTTTCTTTAAATAGAAGACACTGTCATTACATTTTTATTTTCGGGGAACTGTTTACGTTTGCTTAGCTAAATTTGGAACCCGACATAAATAATATGCAGACTGATTGCACGCGAGTGTGATGTAACAGTTTCGTGAGGGCAATGGAACAATTTCCTGTGAAATGTAACTTTTTCCGGGAGGTAAATATAACTATTTCCGGTTTGATTCAGCAATTTTCAGGGCATAGTAATAAAATCTTATTATTTGTGGCATAACAAGAAAACTTATTCAAAAATGTTACTAGTATATACAGTTTTGTTGATAGGTACCATCAATGTTCATTTTTAGTAAAATATCCAATTATGACACGATTCGAACTCATGACTTACAGATTCGAAGGGAACCCTCGAAGCCACTGCCCTATGCTTTTTGTGTTCTATTTTGAAAAAGATGTTGTATATTAATTTCACTTAATTTTATTGTTTATTTCGATAAACATTACATCACAATTTGGAAGTGTCCCATAC
Organism: Magallana hongkongensis; assembly: GCA_015776775.1. NCBI lineage: Eukaryota > Metazoa > Mollusca > Bivalvia > Ostreida > Ostreidae > Magallana > Magallana hongkongensis. The sequence goes on along the minus strand of VIAA01000043.1, from coordinate 777,156 downwards.
CACCTTAATGATTTCAAAAATATTTTGGTAGTTTCGTTTCGGTAGGTTTCGTTTCGTTTTGTTTTGAATTTGTTTTATTTTGTCTCGTTTCGGTAGGTTTCGTTTCGTTCCGGTAGATTTCATTTCGTACGGTAGATTTCGTTTCGTTTCGTTTCTATTTTTCTATTTTGTTTCGCAATTTTAAACCAAAAGCAACGCTCACCTACCAAACAACGGACAAATCGTTCAAAAAAATATTTTTCCTCAAAAGAACTGAATATTTGTATCTGTATTTTGTCTAATGTGTTCGATTTAATAAATGGTATCGAAACGATTTAATAAAAGCGAGATTTTGATTTTGTGTACTCTTGGGGTAAAATGGGTGCCCATACCTTATTTCTTGAAGCTCTAAAATGCGAATTATACATGTGAAATTTAAATGTTTTATACGGGGTTCCGTGTGGTTTACTGACCATCCCCCATTCAAATATGTAACGTTTGAAACGCTATAAAGTATGACGTAAATATATCATCCTCGGCAGATTAGATGATATAATGAATAATTATAAAAAAGAAAAATGGCAACACATTTGGACACTGTGTGTATGTATTCCATCTGTATGGTAAGTTCGTGTGATGGTTGCTATTTCTGTTTCACCATCTGCTGTTACAGTAGTAGATAAACAGTTTCTTAAAAAAAAAATACAATTTGTACACACTAATCTTTGAGATATTCGAAGGTAGAAAATTCACAAGTATGCTGCATTATGTTTAATATATTAACAAAATAAAATGGATGTGTTTTTTCTACTAAAACAACATTTATCTGCTTTTAAAATCCCCAAAGGTTTTGTTATTTCGTTTGTATATTTTTTTCTCTGTTTTTCTATACTTATTTCACACACTTTTACACTGTATGTCCCAGGAATTAGTTTTGTCTGATGCCTTTCAATTTTCTACCTAATGCTAAGCTGCTGGTAAAGAGAGAAAGAAAAATATTTATTGAAACCAAATCTTTTATTTTGATAACCGAAAATTAAATGAATTAAATACATGTTCTTGTAACAAATTCTTTCTTTTAAAACAAGCGTCTTTCTTAATACTTTTAGTATTTTGCAACATTTTACAACAATATACTTGAGGCTTTATTTCTAAATTGTGTTTTTAAGTTTGCCTAATAAAAACTTTTCGATATTATATTATACTAAATTATATACTTTATTTGAGGTGCCTAGTATATTTCAACTGAAGTTAGTTTAAAGAAACGCAATGTTAGGGAAAGACTATATTTGAATCAGAAGAAATCTAATAAATTTGAAGAAAATACGAACTAAAAATATTAGCATTTATTTCATCCTACATTTTCTTTCATTTTTTGACTTTTATGGGGTGATCAGTACAGTCATGCACGTGATCAAATCCAGTAAAGCCCATGAACGTCAAAGAATGGGCTTTTATTATATTTTTACATTTTTTTAAACTATCAATAATACAATTATTAATATTATCATTAGGAATAAAGACAAATTGCAATGCGATACCTTATCACACACAACAAAAACATTTAAAGGCATCTAAGGGACATAATATATATATATATATATTTCTTTTTCTAGATTTTCTGCATTTCTAGGTCTGTTGTAAACTGTACTAATTGCGAGAATGCAAAACAACTTGAGTTCGTTAGTAGATGTCCCACTGGCATATCTGAGTCGACTTTAGCAGAAAAAAGAAAACAATGTGAGAATGTTTTGGACGACTGTCCAGAGAAAAATACCAATCCATTAGTGTATCATTGTGTTTTACACGAAGTAGTTTCAACACGCGTCGAAGTTTGCGCTAGACGTCGGATATCTCAAGGCAAGACTGCATGATTTAACAATGACACATTAATGCATGTGTTCTTAGAATATCATTTAGTAAGCTCATAAACTGAAGGACAATTTTCAACCAACTACCAGTTGTTTAAGCTGACATGAATTCGTATATACACATTATTTCCTTTTTATCTCCGATTGCCGCCATATTAATTGTCGATTTCTATTGTTCTGGGCTGCGTCCAAGATTGTATTAGCTACGTAGGGATACGTAGTTGAACGACAAGCTAGCCTAGCCGCTACGTAGATATTCGTAGCCTAAAATTTTTATGCTAAGAATAAAATTCCAGATGGCCACCTTAGTTACAACTTTATAACACATATGAATTCTTTTAGAGATATTTTCTTCGTCTTTTAAGTTATAAAAATTTTAACATGTATATTTCCGCTTGACATAAACAAATTATGTCGATGTAATTAGTCTTTAGTTGAATATTTCCAACTTAAAATCTGAGACCTAGCAGCTAACCTAGCGGTCCGTTCAATAGACCTAGATATCTACGACCTAGCGGCTAGGCTACCTGCTACGATCTTGAACGCAGCCCTGCTCATCGCTACAAATGCCCTATATAAGACCGCGTGTACTATTCATGCTTCACTGCATTCAGGTATTTCATTCACTCGAACACGTAGCCTTGGACAAAAAGACGTGTAGAAACGCGTTTTGAACAAAAAAAAATATGACAACAACTTCACTGACAAGGCATATCCAATGAATTACGACACAAGCCACACTGAAATCCAGCCACATATACTTTAAAAGTCCTCTATAATTGGAGACCGTTTTCCTGTGATAACATCGCACATACGCAAACTACACATTGTGGCAGATCGAGCAATGCCAACGGTTACATGGATTTAAGAAACGGAGCGTTTTTGCAGAAACCCATGGAAACGATGTTACGTTTTGACTTTCTTGGATTTACTATCAATTAGCTACCGTGTTGGATGTTCTGCCGCCGGGGTTTTATGAAAGATTCAGGCGTTATGCATTCTGTATGAACGACACACGTGTTCGATGTGCGTGCGAAGTAAGGCAGCACTATCTGTACACAATAATACTTCTTTCAAAGAATATATGTATTTTGTGTTGTATTGATTGTTATTTCTTTTATTCTTTATTACTGATAATTTACAACAATGTGTAGTTCATTCATTTAGAAGTCCATGAAATCTGAAAGCCTTGATCAGAAAGCAACCGACCGTAAATTTCTCAACCGGTATATATACCGGAGTAGTGAGAGTAGAGGAGCAATCAAAACTAATATGGCGCCAAATGCTTTTATGAATTCATGTCAGCTTTAATGTTTATTATACTTTATCTCAACATCACTCATACAAAATCCAGAAAAATACCTTACACCATGTTTAAACAAAAACAGCAACCTGATAATTTACATGCAACCAAACAAAACGACAAAACCCCAAACAAACCTGATTTTACAAAATTTTATTTGAAATCTTCAACACTCAATAGCTAAATGAAACTAATTTAAGAATAGTTCGAAAAACTGAGTTATTGATTACTAGACAATTGTGAATTTCTTAAAGAAATAAGCTAATATTAGTATTATATTTTCAGGATACTGTGTGGAGTTTGATCCTTTTGAAAATAAAATCGTTTCCAATTACAACAAGAGTTGTACCAGTTTCCATGAAAAACCTTGTCCACAGATTTTTTATTCGACAGATAACTATAAATGTATGTTCAGTACAAAAAGCTGTAATCCCTGATCATGCGTTTCCATATATGTTATGAGTATGATTTTAGAATTCTAACACTTTCTAGGAGAGCAAATGTAACCACGGTTCATGTATACATTTTAATCATTACATAACACTTTAAAATTGTGTTTTTGTTGTGAGCTTTTGTTATTTTAGGCTTTTCAAAAGTGTAGTATCAAATATGTGAATTTTATAACAATCTGATTAGTTAACTGTAGATGTCATGGTCTTTATTATTGAAAAAGTGCACAATACTTGTCAGGTGAAATTGAATAGGATCTGATCGTTACATGAAAGCTTGGAACAAGATTGATATGAGATGATAAATTTTTAAAGAGAATTTATTGTCAAGCAAGAAAAAAATGTTAAAAGGGTGTGGTAGTTGTGACCATGTTTATACCGTGTTAAATCTTTTATCGAAGAACAGCTTTGCATAAAATATATACAATTTTTTTTCTTCAAATTTTAACGCTAACGTTTTAGTACATTTTCTTTATCAAATAATATTGAAACTATTAAATACCAGTAAACAATCATTTATTGTATTTCTCTATCACAAGTTGCAAGATATCCCCTTGTTTAAGGTCTCAAATCTCATGAGGATGGATCTTGAGACATATACAATGTTGAGTTTATTTCCTTCAATAATAATTATTTATAATAACTCCATTATCTCGACAAAACCCCATTCCCTTAGCACATGAAGATGTTCATAGAATGGAATATTGACAAACCTCCTGCACACCATTAGAAAAACCGACCTCTCTATGCTTTAATATTATTTTTTCTATTAACTTAGAAAACAGATACCGATATTCACATTAAAACTTGGGCATAATAGCAATCCGACTATATATATTCATAATTTCACTTATAATGGTATCAGTGTACTGTATTTTGTAATTCATTATTCTGTACATTTTTAATTCGTTTAATAGATAAGTTTAAAAATGTTTGTGCCGCGCAGTAAAAGCGTGAATGAAACCGAGATGTTTGCGGCATACAGCTAGCCTTTTGAGGCTCTGTTTTGCAAATACATTGTATACACCTGTATAAACCAAAAACTGCAAAAAATAGAATAAACAGATATTATATGATTTATACAGCTATTTGCAAAGATTAACTGGTTGTATTGTAAGAATGAAAAAAAGGAATCAGCAATGTCAACAGGTGTGTCCTGATGCTGTCTCTTCTTAGAACAAAATTGGTATAATGTTTGAGAAGGATATAAGCCCCAAACTGTTAAATAATTCTAGATTTGTGAGAGAAAAACTAACCTCGGCACAGCGAGTTTCGATTAGACAATTGGTTGGCTTATACATGTGTATCCTTTATTACTTTTATGCTACTATTTTGTTGATCATAGTTTAAACTCGAAAATCGAATGAGGGCATGCATCAAAGGAAAATTAATAATGCATGATAATAACTAATAGTAACAGCTTTAAGATACATATTTCAGTACAAGGTAGAAAAAAGCAAAGGTTGTTTTCTTCTTAAAGGTTATATTTATTATTTATTTTTATTTTTTTTTAATTTATTTTTAATTTCTATATTTATTGTAAAAACAGTTGCATTTCTATCAGCCAATCAGAGAACCAAGAATTTATCAATGATATGATAATGGAATGTTAGATCTTATAACTGAATTTGTTTTAAAGATCCAGGGTGTTCTGAACAATTTCTGAAACCAGGAGTGAAGCCCCGTACTACCACTACTCTTACAAATTTGCATTCTAATGACGTCGGCGACAGCGATGGCATCAATAGTTATGGCTGGATGTAAGTTTAAGAACACGTATCTTTTTTAAATGCACAAATTCAGACATTGCTGAATGCTTATTTTTTTAAATGTCGTCTGTCCAATTAAACATCAAGGCTGTGCAGACAAATTCAATACTACACTAACGTACAGTGTGACAATTTGTCTGGACATTGTTGATGCGTTATAGGACCGACGACATCCAAAAATAATCATTCAGTGCTTTTAGTTTTATTCATACTGATGTCTGTTGTATGAAGTATTTTGGTATCGTTGCTTTAAAGCCATTATATACGTTCTTAGTCTGGAATATGAAACATACATGGACCGAACAACCATAATAACATGTTATTTAGTTCGCTTTTGCGACTCTTTAATCATAAATAATAATAATGATATTAAATATTAATATCATTATGCTTTAACAATTATTTTTTTCATAATTACATATCAAATCTGTTATGTAAATTTGAACGTTTCATTTAAACTTACAATAATAATTGTTTTCAGAACGCATGATGCCATTTATATTTGTGTTCATGCGCTGTGAAAAGGCTGAGGTTATTTACAGGAAATTGAACGTCGCAGTAGAGGAAATATACACTGAATATATATATATATATATATATATATATATATATATATATATATATATACACTGGTACCAATATATTGTACAGCTTACAGAACTAAGCTGAACATGGTGAACATGGCATTTTTTAAACTTTTAACATGAAAACAAAGTCTGATTGAAATGTAATTGAACATTGAAAAGTAGTTGAAAATACGTGATATTTTTTGGAATGTGTTTAATACATTCCATTACATGTACTTGTACTTGAAAGTAGACTCAATAACAAATTACTTCAAATCCTTTGAAAAATGTAATTAATAATAATTGATAACAAATACTTTTTTCAATTACCGCATCCCCGATTACTGCTTAGTGTGCAGACGACACACCATCATACATATTATAAGACAGGTGTTGTGTCAATGCACAGTGTCCAGCGAAAGATCTCTTAATATGTTAATTTAGCATTAAATGGATTCGAATATGAAGCGAATAACTGTTCAGCAAGAGGGCTCTTATGTTAATTCAGAAATAAATGTTATTATATCTTACACCAATCAATAAATCAGAATCAGAAATACAGCGATATCGACAGTAAAAAAAATGTTTAGGGAAGAGTGTTACATAAATATTTTTAAAACAGTTCCTTAAATTATTTTTTTTAAATTCTGTAACTATAAAAATATGAAAATGTATTTCGATATCATGCATAATATATTTTATCTAAATTTGCAAAACTGTCTTGACTTGGATGATTCTTATCTTTTACAAATATTTCTATATTTCTTGTATTTGTAGCATTGGGATTATCCTCATTGGGATCATATTGGTTTTGCTTTTGGTTATCGTTGCCATTTTAGGAACATTGTTTTTGCGAAGTAAGTTGTTTATCCTATTCTGGGGATTGATTTGTTATAAACCATTTCGATTTTGTTATAATTCGTTTTTCCATCCAATTTAGCTAAGTGGATGAGGACTTGCTTATTCAGCACACGTGTAGAGGAGATTGGAATGAGTGAGATATGAATCGAAAGGCAGCTTCGAAATTGTGATTGTTTGAAAACAACTTTTCTACATCGGAATTATTCCTAGTCATTCGACGATGTTTACGATCCTTTCCCGTACGAGTACGACTCTCTGTGATCTGTGTGTGTGTGTGTGTGTGTGTGTGTGTGTGTGTGTGTGTGTGTGTGTGTGTGAGAGAGAGAGAGAGAGAGAGAGAGAGAGAGAGAGAGAGAGAGAGAGAGATTTAATCAGGACCTTGTGTGAACCTTATGTTTAACCTGCATGATTAGAAGAGCACAAGTGAATAAAAAGGCGAATGTCAAAAGGTTTGACACAAGAAATCCACTTTCAAGTTTTAAAAATGAAGATCTTCGTTAAATTACATATTTATAAACTGTTAACAGGTTGCAAAAAAGAAAAAAAATCGTGTAACATTAAACAGAAACTAAATGTGAAGAATATAATGGATGAAAGTAGTGAAAGTACTTTTAAGGTGTTTAATTTTTTCATGGTGTCTGAACTTTGCTGTTTTAGTGTCAGTAGTTACAGCTAATCTGAAGGAAATTCGAAAGTCTGTTATATTCACATACAGTTTAATCCGCTTTCTTAGGCATTGTATGCGTTGTCCTTTTATAGTTAATGCTATATTATATATATCTATACAATATATAAAAAATGAAGAACTTGGTGACTGATTTAATTATTTATAAGCCGATGGAATTAATTGTTGTCATTCATATCAATATTCCGGTATTTAATTTTGCACAAAAATATTAGATGCAAGGATACCCTACAATTGGAAATAAAAGCACACAATTGTTAAATGAATCTCTTTTTATATATTGATGAGTTTGAAAGGTGTATTTTTTACACTGTGTCAGTGATTGTGGGCGGTGTTCTGAGTTGAGGCTTTAATAGTTCATTTCCATTTATGTTATGTAACTCATGAAGTTTTGTTTCTTGTAGCACACCTTGAATACCTATTATTATACTTTTAACAAACAGTCAACATATTTTTGTGGTCATTTTTAATAATTCTATGTTATAAATAAATCTTTCTAATAGGTGCTTGTGTACACTATAATTGCACAGGTAAATTGAATATTTAATGACATACTTATTAATTTTTGAGAACTTCGGGTGGTTCACCTCAGGTAAGTTTAGGTGGGGGTGGAACTTATATCGATAAAGGTGTGAAGCCCCGAGGGAAACACACTCGCCTATGTATACCTGTCTCTATACACGGGGTGTTAGAATGCTCTCAACAAAGTTTTTTCGATGATCTAGAAAAAATGTCGTAATATATCGTTATATATGTACTTGGAAAAGCAAATTGTCAATCGTTGAGATTAATATAAAAGCAGGAAATAACCGCATGCGATATGGCAAACATTTATCGTTTGTTTCTACAAGTTTCTGACGGGATCTAGTGAGAGTTTATCGCAATGTTTTATGCAATATGTTATCATCGTACCGTCCTCAAATACTAATGCAACATTTATACAATATACGTTTGTAATACTTCTCCGATCAGCTGCTCAAGTGCACATGATTCTACCTGCTGGGCATGTTCCAGAGTTGTCTGTACTTGTGTCTTTTCCGGTTTCGGCTCGTGAAAATTCTCAGAGAAACATGATAACTAAAGTTATAAATCGTGGACGCAATATTTGATTTAATTTCATTCTGTATTCTCAATTTTTTACAAACATCTTTATTAATAAAAGAAAGTTCTCATAGATGATCGGCGCCACGTGATTTTGACAGACTGCATGTGATCAACACGTTTGGTGTGGTACATAAACCAAGAACGAGAACATTTTTAATTCATATCTTTCACAATTTTCAAGAGCAAACAATTAGTTTTAATCGCTGTCAACAGTAGTTTTTATTATCATTATTATTATAAACACATGGCGTTTTATCGTCACGGTATCCATCAAAAGTCAAAAGTTAATTACACGATCGTTGCGAGCGCTAGACATGGTATACACGGGACGAGTAAACGAATATCAACCATTTTCTTACATCCAATCTGGGTCCTCGATTCAGCTGATTGACAGGGGCACACTGACCTGGTAAATTTGAAGTCGGTGCTTATTTTCTCGGTCCTTAACAGGATTAAAAGTGCGCTGAAAAAGAAATGCAACGCTAAACGGTTGTCGACCTTCACGCTCTTCTGGTTTTACTAGTTTTTATCAAAATGAACATGTTTATCGATTGTTTGTTCGGTAGAAACTTCTTGAATCTATGAAAGGCTTATAGGAATTTAGTGTTCTATTTGACATACAGAAGAAAACACAATATGTTTTACCGTGCGACCGTTAAGACAAGCGCAGCTTATAAATAAATATGTACATAAGTAGCATTATAATAAATGAATTAAACTTTAGTATGGTTTTATAAATGGATGCAAAAATATAATACAAATTAAATACCATAATATCTTCTTTTCATTAGGTCTTTCCACCTTTAAGGTGAAAGACCTCTGGATTTCTTTTTTGTTTTCTATTTACTTTTGTTATTAGGGTTATCCAAACAAATTAAACTTTATGGAACTGCTCATTTATGATACCAATTGACCATGTGTCAAGAATCCCAGAACTTACAGAGTTACTACCCTTTTGGAAGGAAATGCTTGTTATCGCTACTCCTCTGAAACCACAAGAGATAGAGACTTGGAAATTTTACCAATCTCTTTAGTACAATTAAAAGGTTCTTCAATCCATTCATACCGAACGGATCCGAGGCCTCGCAAGAAAATTGCTTCTAAAATAAAGTATATGGGGTTCACATAAAATCACTTCCAACTTTATTTACCTCACCTGAACCGAAGGTTCAAGTGAGCTTTTCTGATCATCCGTTATCCGTCGTCCGTCCGTCCGTCTGTAAACTTTTCATATCTTCGACTTCTTCTCAAAAACCATTGGGCCAAATTTAACCAAATTTGGCACAAAGCATCCTTATGGAAAGAGGATTATAAATTGTTAAAATAAAGGGCACAGTCCTTTTCAAAAGGGAGATAATTGCGAAACAGTGAGTATAGGGTGTGTGTCTTTAAAAATATTCTTCTCAAGAACCACTGCACCAGAAATGGCAAATTTTTATACAAAAGCTTGTATATGCAGTCAAACTTGTATTAAGCAGTCACCTGCGGGAGGCACCCAAAGTGACCTCTTAACAGAGGTGACCTTTGAATAGAGACATATGAATTTGCCAACATCAAATATCTTATTAAAATAATTATCACAATAAAACAATTATGAATCAAAATGATAGATAAAGTAAGTGATTAAATGTTTTTATAGTATCTATTATATTTACAAATAAGTACAAATACATAGCAATGCATTGTACATGCAATTTTTGTATTTTTTAAAATTATTGAAAAAAGTCACTACGTGGTAAAACCTTAATTGTCGCTAACATTTTCACAATTATTACACTAACTATCTTCATGAGTTCCGTATATATATATATATATATATATATATATATATATATATATATATATATATATATATATATATATATATATATATATATATATATATATATATATATATAAAGATATATATAAAGAAAACAAACACTTTTAACACAAATCAACAATTAAGTTTTTAACCGACCCTATCTGAACTTAAATAAATGAAATCAAGCAATTTTCTCTTGCCTCGCCGCGGACATGTTTGACACCTATTTCATTCATGTTTAGAAAACAAACATTGTTAATACATGTTTAAACAATTCACTTGACTCCCATTCGTATACATCGATTAATTTGGTTTCTCACGCGTCAAGCGTATAATTATTGTTTACTTTTATTTACCCGACATTCGGAAGCCATGTTTAAAATCCCCGGGTGTAAATCATGTGACCGGCCAAAATGGCCGCCTAATGCAAGTCGACTGTACAGTTTCGGATTTTTCATCGGGAGGAAATAAAATGACCGCATACGAAAGGTGACTGCTTAATAGGAGTGGCCGCTTCGGCAGTTTTGACTGTATAGTGAAGATTTGAAATTGTAAAAATCGTGACTCTCGGACCAAAACTTGGGACCCAGGCGGGGTTCAAAGTTTAACATAGAAATACATAGGAAAATGTTTTAAAAATCTTCTTCTCAAGAACCACACAAAAGCTTTTATATATAGTGAAAATTCTAAATTGTAAAAATCGTGACCCCCTGAACAAAACTGGGGCCCCAGGTGGGGGTCAAAGTTTAACAAAGAAATACATAGGAAAATGTTTAAAAACTCTTTTTCTCAAGAACCACTGCACCAGAAATGCCAATATGTACTCAAAAGGTTGTATGTATAGTGAAGATTCTAAATTGTAAAAATCGTGACCCCCGAACAAAAAGTAGGGCCCCAGGAGGAATTTAGATTTTAACATAAATAGGAAAATGTTTTAAAATCTTCTTCTCAAGAACTATAATGCAAGTGTTTGGGATATTACTATGCATACATGTGCATCCTTAAATAATGTAGATTCTAATTTGTAAAAATCATAACTCCCGGACAATTGGGGCACCAAGATGGGTTCAAAATATAAACATTTTAAAAAACATAAAGGAAACGTTTAAACATTTTCTTCTCAAGAACTACAATGTTATAGTTTGTGGAATTTCTATGCATGCATCCTTGGCTTATGTAGATTCCTTATTAGTAAAATCGTGACCCCCGGACCAATACTGGGGCCCCAAGAGGGGGTCAAAGTTTATTATAGAAATATAAAGGTAACATGATAAAACATCTTCTTCTCGAGAACTACAATGCTTCAATTTGTGAGATTACTATCATGCATACAACCTTGGATAATGAAGGTTCGACGGTTTTAAAATAGTGACCCCTGGACTAATACTGGGGACCCACGATGGGTTTAAAGTTAAATGTAGAAGTATATATGGAAAATGTTTAAAAATCTTCTTCTCAAGAACTACAATGCATCAATTTGTCAGATAACTACGTAAGCATCCTCAATTAGTGTAGATTCGAAATTATAAAAGCCGTGACCTCAATCTAATACTGGGGCCCCAAGAGGTGTTCAATGTTTAGCATAGAAATATAGAGGGAAAATGTTGAAAAATCTTTTTCTAGGGAACTATAATGCTTCAGCTTGTGAGATTACTATGCAAGCATCCTTAAATAATGTAGATTCCAAATAATTAAAGCTTTAGCACTGGACTAATACTGTGGCCCCAAGAGGGGTTCAAAGTTTAACATAGAAAGATATAATGAAAATGTTTTTAAAAAGTTTTTCTCGCGAACTATAATGCTACAGTTTGTGAGATTACTATGCAAGGATCCTCAAATTGTGTAAACTCTAATGTAGTGGAACCAAGAGTTATCTTTCTTGATGTTCTGTACCGTCTAAGAGTTATTCCTCTTGAAGTGAAACTCTTCTACGTTTAGTTTTTCAGGCTGTGTACGTGCGGTCCCACTGCAGTGCTACACATTTTTATTCCTATGTTACTATTTATGTTGTTCGAGCCAACCATAAACCTCGGACCAATACTGGGTCCCCAGAAAGGGGTTCAATGTTTAAATTAGAAAAATCATATGCTACGAAATGAAATGTTACAAGGAACTGCTGTTCAGGTGAGCGATGTGGCCCATGGGTTTCTTGTTATTACTTATCATAGACTTCGGTCTACTTGGGATGGAAGCGTCTACCTTGGCCAAACAAAATATCATAAAGATCAAAGGTCAAGGTCATTTGGAAATATGTTAATTAACGAGTTTTTAGATCTCTCTTGTTTAGGGTGGTAAAGAAAAACTTTTTCATGGACGTTGTAGGATACCTGAAGACATTTAAAAATTTAGCTCCTTGACTCATATTTTTGAATAATCACAGAGTTATGGCCACTATTATACTAAATGCTTTTTATTGCTACTCCTTATTAACGGTTAGAGATAGAGACTTTGAACTTGTATCAATGTAATAAGTACACTTAGAGGGTTCTTCAATCTATCATACCGAAAGGATCTGAGACTCCCTTCTAGCAGTTATTGCCCCTGAAAGTATTGAAACTTCGATAAAATCACTTCAAACGTTTTTACTATTCATCATAGAGACTTTGGACCACTTGGAATAAAAACGTCTACCTTGGTCAAACAAACTGATATAAAGATCAAAGGTCAATGTCATTTGGAAATCTAGTTATTAATGAATTTTCATATCTTTTGAAATACAGAATTATAGTAAAGGTTTCAATAGCTTGCTGGATTGCGCAATAAGGTATTCAATTTGGTCAGCCAGGTACCACATCAAGTCATGTGGTTACTCAAGTGGAACTTGTTTTTACAGTCAACCCATTCATTTTGTACAAAGACAGCTAGCCTCTAGAACACTATCTTCTATTGTAAGGGTTACTGCTTATATGATTGTGTAAAGAATATTCTCTTGGCTCAGTTTTGTTCAGAGTAAGTAGAAAAAATTCAGAAAAGTAATTTAATAAATGTTAACGATATATACAACATGGAATTTTTAAAGAAATTGCTTTAAATAAAAAATCTCTTTAAAATCATTTATCGTTTTATGGCTTTGTGGTTTTCACATTTTTATAGTACAACATATATCATTGGTATAATAATTTTTTTGTATACCTTATTAAGCAATCTAGCAATTAATTAAAAATATTAAGGTGGAAAGACCTGTAATTGTTCGAGAACAATTAGCCTACTAGTTATTCATAATTTTAACGCTTCAGTATATAAGCAATTTTTATATTCATTTTTTATTTAGTTTTTTTTAGAGTACTGTACGTTTATAATTAGTTTAGAGGGACATGGTCACGATTTTGCTGAAATTCTATTTTTCTGTTTTTATTATTTCCAATGCTTTAGGAATACATTAATTTTCTAATGATGAAATAACATTTGATAGTCACTTGCAGATTTATAAGCAGAACAGGGCCCTCAATTCTTTGTCATGTAAATAAGGCTCGTGCCATACTTTTGTTTACGAAGGTTCGATATACCAGTAAACAATCTTTTTCAAGCAGATTTGTCTATCTTCTTATTCATTTTAATCATGAATAAACAGTTTCTTACGTTTAAAACATTCATTTTAGGTCGTAACTGGAAATTTCACTTTAACATTCAAAATGCAAACAAAAGCTTTGTTTACATAGCAAAGAATTGTAATCCATCTAACTCGATTGTAACTCAACAAATGACGCTCAAATTTTGATTGCCTTTTATAAAAGCCTTACGGAAGCATTGTGGACATCAAAATCGAAAAAAAAATGTTTTGATAAAAAATTGTGAATATGCCCCTTTAATCTATGATACAATGTCTTTTAAATAATAAAGATTATGACATAATGATCGATGCGGATTTTTTTTCTTTTTAAAAGGGATTGTAATGACAGTTCACAGTGGTATTTCAGGTTTTATAGTGTTGTATAGTAGGCTAGATTTGTGTAAACTCCCCCGAGAATCAAGGGTCATGAATACTCGAAATATGCGGGAATCATCGGAATCCTTTTAAAATCTATTGAATATGAGCATTCAAATGAGTGCAAGTTACAATTGTTTCAAATCTCTGAAGAAATGCCCTCATTCGTTATAAGCTATTGAAAGATTTTGAGAGGATTTCAGACTTCGGTTATTCAAATCACAATAATTGCAGTTAGAGTTATTTCCTCTTATTTAATGTGATTCATGATTACCTGTAGCATGAAATTCAAAAAACGATTCCGTATTACCTAAATTTAAATAATTCTCAGCAAATGTACCATTTAGAATGGTCATTGATGATGTGCATTGAACTGTTTATTACAAAATAGATTTGTAGTGCTATGACAGACTAAGGCACCGGAAAATATAAATATAACATGATATGACACATTTTAGTTTAACTTTATTGCACATACATTAACATTAACATTAACATCCATTGCAATGTCATAAAAAAACGGACAGTACTTTGTTTCAATAAATTACATGATATTGTTTTAAAACACTTAGAGGTATAATAAGCTTTCAAATCTTCTTGAGAAAAGATTAATTTTTGAAGGGAACTAATTTTTCTCCCGAAATAATCCTAAGTATTGTCTAAATTGGCTCTCATAACTGTAGGATCATATATTTTTTTCATTCAGTAAATGATTTATTTACCACATGCATAGAATTAGATTCATGGCCCTACTTAACCCATACCATTTTGATAAGATATGAATTGATAAAGCAAACATTTATGAAAAGACAACCAACAAACTCAAAATAAAAACATTTTTTTCTTGACTTTGTAACAAATTGTCTTTTAAACGGCCTAACCGATAAGGTGTCCAGAAAATGAGAAGAATCCATTGCCATATGGCAATGATGTGTACATCAAATTGCACATTCCTTGGGATTGACTCCAAGAACTTCTATATGCCTGACCTCGAGATCGCGAAATCTGGAAATGTCTATTACAAGAATACAAAACACATTGAACTATCAATAAGAAAGAACGTTAAGTGTAAGTATTATATTTTCTATCTTCCAATAATATATACCTGTTTTTATGTGATATATTTGTCATATTATAAACGTCAAACACTTTATTTAATTCGTTTTTTCGTACATGTATATTTCACTTTATATCAAAACATGATTCATTTTTATATCACTTAAAAGAATATATCAAGTGAAGAAAGAAAAAAAATGTTACTTGATATACTTGAAACAAAGATGCTATATAATTTTTCTATCTGTAATATTTTCATAGTTTATATATATATATAAATATATATATATATATATATATATATATATATATATATATATATATATATATTTATATATATTTTTATATATATATATATATATATATATATATATATATATATATATATATATATATATATATATATATATAATACAAGGTATTATTTTGAAAGGTATGTGTCTAAGTAACAATCTGACAAACGCATAGTTCTGCATTTCATTGTATAGCATTTTTTAGTCAGACAAGTGAGAATCTTTAAGTTAACGGATATCTTAGAACCGCCGTATTTTGGTTTCTTTCATACGTTTACATCCCAACCTATGGGGCTTCAACAAAGTATGATTAAAATATACGGAAACATTCCTGCAATTTGTTATGTCCAGCTGGAAAGGCGTTTCATAATAGAGTTCCCTCAATGTAATCTGATTATCCTTTTTAATTCTATATATCTATTGCAAAGGAAGGTAGACATAAAATGGTTAAAATGGTTATAATATATCAAACCTCATTTAATCATATTCTGTTGAACTGAGACTTGAAAATATAAAATCTGCGATGCATTGAAAATCAACTGTTTTTTTCCCATTAGAAAAGGAAACAAATTCTTATGATAAAAATAGTCAAAAAATGAGTAAGCAAATAAGTCTTTCTACGTGTAATTAATTTCTTTATACCATCAACAAATTACTACGACGATTTTAAAATATCGATTGAAATGAAAAAATTCTGAAACCGGAAGTTCTAAGCACATAACGGGAAAATCACTCTTTAGTTGGTGTCTGGATATAGCTTTCCGAATTAATTCATCGCGGAAACTCAATTATAAACCAGAAATATAATTCAACAAAACCGCTTAATATTTCCTCAAAATTTACACATATACTCAGTACTTAAATATTGCGACTTTTTTCCATTTCCCGTGTTTAATAAAATTGTGAGTTTAATTAAATTCAATAAATAATCACATAAACAGTATTAACCATACTTATTTAAACACGTGGTTTCCAATAAGAGTTTTATGGCAAGTCTAAATATAAACTTTCTAAAATAAAAGTTTAAATATATGTTAAGCTTTTTTCTTCATTTTCTATAGCCCCATCAATATCAAGTTTATTGCGAGAGTTAGGTAGCACTGGTATCAATAAATTAACTTTATCAAAATGTCTTCTTATTATATATTAAAGAGACATTTTTCAACATATAAACACTCACAGAAAATTACATTCATACATTACAAGTGTGATAATTTCTTCAAGAGTAAATGATAAGTAGAACACTATAGTGTATCTTAGATAATGTCATGTCCAAGCTGAGCAAACCTCTCTATCTTTTTTGCAAGTTAAAGTTATTACCATCCTTTATTTTTCGACTTTCTTGTATTGCAAAACTTCATTTTAGCACCTTTAAAATACGATATTTGATCATAGCATTTCTTTCTGTGTATGTATATTTTAGTTATCATAAGTACAAGGTTAAACATATAATGAAATATGTGATATCTACCGAAAAAAAAGTAAATTACCTTGATGTCTATAGCTACATTTAAAGTACAATGTATTTATTCTACAAGTTTATTCCATTATTCATCAACATAAAAACATTCCCAGAATGTGTGTGCCATGGTTTCAACATGAGTATTAGAAAATGAGCATAGTTCGGAATTGATAAAATATTTATATCAAATAAGGGGAAATTGGTAGCTAATATACATGTATATAATAGCTGTAATACTGGAACTATCTTTACTGAATGTCTTTTCGTCAAATGAAAAACAAGGTGATTACATTTTCTCACCAGTTTTTGATCAATGTGAATATTAAATATCAATTCCCATTTTTTCAAGTGTGTTCTAATTAATAACCCTTCTAGTACATGTCTAATTCAAGTTAAGTTCATATAAAGTTTCTCAAAAAACCGACAACAGGTTTAAATTATATAGTTCATTCAATAATATTGTTATCCTTTAATTATCTTATTTCTTTTTTTTTTTCTATCTTTTGATCTTTTTTCATTAATGCATTACTGTGAATCTTTTAATGTTCATAGTAATACTCATTAAGCCAGAAAAGCTCAAATTGACCTGGAAGCATCCTCAGATAGTGTAGACTTAAGTTTGTTCAAATCATGGGGGGGGGGGGGGGGGGGTAAATTTTTACAAAGGAATATATAGAGAAAATCTTTTAGAATCTTCTTCTAAAAAATTATTAGGCCGGAAAAGCCCAACTTTGAGTGGAGGTATCATCAGATAGTATAGATTCAAGTTTGTTTAATTTAAGTCCATGAGGGTAGGGTAAGAACACGGTGGGGGATGGATTTTTTTTTACATAGGAATTTAAAGAGAAACTCCTTAAAAATCTTCTTCTCAAAAACTATTAGGCCAGGAAAGCTCAAATTTTAGTGAAAGCATCCTCAGATAGAATAGATTCAAGTTTATATAAATCATAGTCGGTGGGGTATTGTGAGCCCATAGTGGGGTTGGTGGTGGGGTGGATATTGGATAATGGATTTTTACGAAGGAATATATATAGAGAAAATCGTTTAAAATCTTCTTTTTAAAAACTATTAGGCAAGAAAAGCTTAAACTTGTGTGGAGGCATCCTCAGGTAGTGTCAATTCAAGTTTGCTAAATCATAGTCCCCGAGGGTAGGATGGGACTGCAATGCCGGTATGAATTTTTACCTAGGAATATAAAGAGAAAATCTTTAGAACTATTGCGGGAAAGTTTTCAGTCCAAAATGCAGTAACTTATGTTAAAGCACAGGTTGTGCAAATTGAAGTTTGATGGAACCATGATTCCCTAGAGAAAAGTGGAGTCACAAAATGGGGGGGGGGGTATATAGGAATAGAGAAAAATCTTCTTACAGGTACAACAACAAAAGGGGCTTTGTATTTACTAAAAAAAATCATGTGGATAAAAATTGGCAGATTTTAATTTTTTTTAGCAAGGTCTGTTCTTAGTTGTCAAGATATTTGATTTTGATACTGTTATGCTAATTTGATCAGTGTTAATGCTATTGTTGCTCAGGTGAGCGATGTGGCCCCTGGGCCTCTTGCTTAAATCATCAATCTGTAGTTCTACACAGTAGTATTGAATTATCAGTCTTATACTCTGGAAGTATTTGTATTTGAGGTACATTAGACATTAGTTCCTCCGAAATTAAAATGAAATCAAGCCGGGCCTGTTTTATCGGATTTATCCTTTGAAACGTATAGGTTATAAGTTCTCCATGTATCTATTAAAACAAATTTTGATTTTAAAGCTTGAACTTCGGATTAACTTTTAATATTGTTTTATTTTACATAACTGTAGCATTTACCCCAGATTCTGTATTTCATTCAAGATGTCAGGGTTATCTTTGTTTTGGGCTTATAGGTTCACTCTTGTCATAAAATATTTATTTTCAAATATAATCTTAGATATATTATAGTTACAACATATGTCAACCTTAACCTAGACAGTTTGTACCCTATTAGTCTATACAATGTTTCAAAAGTGTTAGATAATCTGTTTTACCTTGACTGCACAAAAACTCAAAGTCCTATTTAGAGTGGCCAGCATTCTCAACTTCTTCCATACAGTTTGTGTGTGTATATATATATATATATATATATATATATATATATATATATATATATATATATATATATATATATATATATATATATATATATATATATATATAATGCGTGCCGTTAAAATAATGTCAGGTTTTTTTTCCTCGAATAAATGCCATTTTAGGTTGTGTTCCTTTCTTTTTTGCATATAGAATTTTTAGAGCTTCTCTGTATTGTAGAAACTGTGAATAAACGTTGGCATTAAAAAAAACACTTAAAAAATACATTTGGTTTGTATCTGGTGAATGTGGTTGTAGATCTGTTTCAAATGTGTGAATTTAGGTTATAAAATGGTCTTTTTGTTTGACATCCATTCAGTACAAGCTATTTACATATTCATTCTATATGCAGGTAGTATACGTATAGTATTTTCCAAAACTATAGGTTTTGTTTCAAGTTGTAATGTTATATGCTAATCGTTCTATGAGACTGCAAGAGCAAAGCACTCTTCAGATGGTGTCTGGACTTAGCCTTACCCATTAATTCCATGCGGAAACTCCAAATATACCAAAATTATATGCTCCTCAAAAATTATTTCAACATTACTTTTTATTATGACCGCATCACTTGAACAATGCAACAATTATTTCCGATTGTTTGATAAAATAGCAAGTTAACTTTAATTTGATTAATGCTATTAGAATTATTGGACAAACTGGAAGGAAATATTTTGAACAACCCTCACGTAAAGGTATTGCATTTTAATACCTTATTATATGTTTAATATTGAATTTTAAATCACAACTGCCAGTGGTTAAAAAGGGGTACTTTTGATTTACATCTTTAGAATTTAATTACTATAAATTCCTACACGGAATGGATATTTTCACAATATCAATCACCATTAGCTTTGGTTACATATCAAAACAATCAAAGTTTAGTATAAACTCTCATGTAGTCGGCCTTTTTACAAGATATATGGCCAATGTATCAGAGTGAAATGTTTTAAATACGCAAAATATATCAATTAAAGTCTAGTATTATATCAGAATGAGTAAATCAGTGACACTCATAATTTGCATACTTTAAATGTTAATTCTTGTAGAACTAATATAACATGGCATTTATCAAAAAATAAGTGAATTAGAGTAAAATTAAAAAAAAACATACTATTGTTAAAGGTTTTAAAGGATTATGACTATTAACAACCTAGACCCCCCCCCCCCTCCCCCCCCCCCCCCCCCCCCCCCAAAAAAAAAAATGAAAAAAAAAAAATAGAAAACATAAACAATAATTTTAACACACATTATTTTTTTTAGACCCAGAATTGGTTAACTCCGCATCCAATGTTTGTGTGTAACAAACCCAAATAACATCTTTAATTATTGTTTTACTATGAGCATTATTTTGACTAAATGAAGTAATATTAAACCAATTTCTGTCATTAGAGTTATTACAAACCAATACCATTATTACATGCACTATAATTGTTACCAAAACCGTTTTAACTACTAAACGCAGGAATACACATATTGACAAACTGATAAAAATTAATAAGGATGTGGTCTTTTCTTAAACATGATATTTTGAATGGTTTGTTGATTTCTGAATTCTGATGTGTGTGTGCAAACACAACGGGGTCGGGTTTTTATGGATAATAATAAATGACAACACATTTTGGTCTTGTAGCACAGCAATGAATTTATTTTGATACATTTTAGATTTGCAAATATGCTTCCTTACATTAACCTAAAAAAAGCGAATAGTTTCAAATTTAAGGGAACTTTTTCATGACGTCAAAATGATAACCACACGCGCTTATCGTTGCATTACTGTAAACATAAAAATCGAAAATAGTAATTTGATCGATTTGCCTTTTTCAAACATGATTATAAGTAGCAAAACCATGTTATCAAAGTTAATCTGGATATGAACTTTGTACATAATCAAATTTTCTGAAAAGCCCTTCGAGCTTTACATGGTTTGATCACGTGATCAATCAAGTTCATATATCGGTAAACTTTTTAACATGTTATTTCTTTCTTTATCGGTTTTAGCTCTTTTTAGTATCATATATTGGTTAATATGTGGTATGTGTGTCCTCATGTGAAAGCTTGTTACTTTTCTTTTCTTTTATTTTCTCTGTACAGCTATTTACTTAAATATGAAGAAGTGCGTAGGAATCAAGTTTCTATAACTTATTATTCTGTTTTTATTTAGTTTGTAACTATCTATTCAATAATCATCTATTTTTGCATAGTATATAGCGCAAGAATACTATGTCAAAAAAGAGCACATAATGTAATTAGAAATAATAATATTTAATTAATTTAATTAGAATAACATGATGAATGTTATTTTGGAATTTTATTCCTGAATATTACTAGCATGCTGAAATAAAAATTACTAAACATTTTTTCTGTGCTCTTGAATGAATTAATTATAATTCACATCATTATCCAAGATGAAATTTGAAGCTCTTGATGACTCAATGAAATCAATTGGAATTTTGGGTTTACGTCCGAAAAATATATAAAAAGAATGTTTACCATTACCGGGATTTAGAGACAAATTGTACGCAAAAGAAATAAAAGAAATATTAGATAAACCAGAAACGGGCTTGTTGCAAAGCAACGATTAGGTCTTCCGTCGGTCGCAGCTGCGTCATACTTGTGACGTAGTACAAAATTGAAAACTGGCCACGATACAATGTTAGATGAATAATGAGACTCTTAGTGAAAGAGACAAATGCTTTCGATATACATGATAGTTTGTTTCATGATGATTTTTTTTTTGTGAAATACAATTTCTCTCGAGACTTATACTTTAACGTCGATAGACTATCGAAATGTTGTGTTATTATATTCCTTATAATGCATAATTCTTTTTTAGGCTTAAACATATTTTTTTAATCTTAGATAAGATGAAACTATCATGGCCATAGGATTCTTAACTCCTAGTCCTAGGGCTTAGTTATTCTCATGAATTGTTTAGGGATTGTCTGGAACATGTTTATAAAATTTGTGTCGATTATTTTGTGTTTGCTTTACTACCTTCTAAAATTTTAACGATGCATGCTCAGAAACGTAATTTATCGTGTTCATAGTATTAATTGTGTAAACATATCGGCATTATTTCGATTATTTCTAAAGGAGCACCACTTGCTTGGATATAAATCACAGTTGTTATAAATACGTATTTTTCCTATAATCATATAGTAAAAACATTTGTTTTCTATCTTCTGGACCCCCCCCCCCCTTTAAGTTTTCTCCGAACAACATACTAAGTTTTGCAGATCTTTCCCAAGGCGATTGATGAAAGAAAATGTCTACTACAATGTAATTGTAATATACTACGTAAGCAAGTAAAGATCTTTAAAGGATGTCTTAAGTTTGATTCTTCGCCTGTTCTTTTTTGCATGTGGAGTTTATTTTGAGAAACTTATTTAATAATAATTTCATAATTGTCTGAACAAAGAAGAAATAACATGAACGACGATTATATTTATGATATATTTACGCTGAGGGTATGTCCGGTGTGAAGGTCGTAAGACATAACATTTTACGCGCATATGGTATCAAACGCGGCAAACACCAATAAATCCTCTAAAAATACAGGTATATATGGAGATCCTGAAATTTTTAGAGGGGTTTCTTAAAAATCATTTTGTTTTCCGGGGAGGGGGAGCATGCACAGACCCAGATATTTTTTTTCCGTTGATGGGGGGGGGGGGGGGGGCGGCAGAATAACATTTCAATTATTTTATAAGAAAGTCGAAATAAACAACGTCTGTATATATATACTTCTGTCATTCGCTCCGGAGCGAATAATTACTGGCTTTTATTGTCATTAGTTGCACCAAGACTGGATTTTTTTAACCAATCGTACAAAGGTATTACACGTGTTTGTTTGCTTCTCTAGTGTTTTTAGCTCATCTGAGCTGAAAGCTCAAGTGAGCTTTTCTGATCACAGTTTTTCCGTCGTCCGTCTGTCTGTCCGTCTTTAAACTTTTCACAATTTAAACTTCTTCTCTAAAACCACTGGGCCTATTTCAACCAAATTTGGCACAAAGAATCCTTATGGAAAAATTTTCATTCATTGCAGAAATAAAAGACCAATATTTATTTAAAATTGAGAAAACCTCGAAACTGTAGAAAAAAGGGGGGTGCATTTTAAAAATTCTTCTTCTCAAGAACTACTGAAGAACTACTGACTACTGTCAATCGGGTTCGGTATTCCATATCGAAAACGAAGTTTTTTGTTTGAAGCAGCCATGTTTGAATGTTGACGAGTGACAAACAAGTCAAACTGACAAAGATGATTTTACTTGTTGTGCAACAGTTAACGTGCGAAGGGATACTTGAAACATGCAAAATATATTTGTGCCGATTTCGTGAAGTAAATTGAGGTTTAATCTTTCAATGCGTTGACATTTTCACTTGTGACGGTGGTTTTAGATTGTTTTGATTTTTGTTTCATTTTCGTTAATCATGCTTTGTCACCACTGCGAATGTGTACGGAATGTTTTCTTTATCGTTCCTAAGTATGTAATAAATCCAGAGGTGTTCGAATGAATGTTCACGAGACTTCACCGAGATTTGTTCAGTTCCTGTAAAATTTCGAACGAAAATATAATTGTTCAGATAATATTCTCAAAATACGTACGTACTGATCGTTTTTGTATTATATCCTACTTTGATTTATGTTAAAACATGAAAATCTGTTTAAATGTATGTCTTATTTCACCATCTAGCTGTTATTTATATTTAACGATGATATTCAGAACAGAGTAACATGTATCGTTCGTGTTTAACCACGTGTAGAGTGGTTGAATATATTAACATTGGGTTGCCTAATAAAATCATAGCCATGGTTGATGCTTGTGGTGTGCAATACCCTGTTTTAGCTCACCTGAGCTGAAAGCTCAAGTGAGCTATTCTGATCACATTTTGTCCGTCGTCCGTCCGTCTGTCTGTCTGTTTGTAAACTTTTTACATTTTAAACTTCGTCTTTGAAACTGCTCGGCTAATTTCAACCAAATATGGCAAAAAGCATTCTTATGGAAAGGCAAATATAAATTGCAAAAATTAAAGACAGATCTTCTTTCAAAGCGGAGAAAACATCGAGACTGTAGAAAAAGGAGGGTGCATTTTTAAAAATCTTCTTCTCAAGACCTACTGAGTCAAGTTCAATGTAATTTAGCATAAGTAATCCTTATTAAAAGGAATATATATATATTGCAAAAATTATGGGCTAATTCTGTTTCAAATCTGAGTTATTACGAAAATAATATGAAAGAAAAAGGCGTTTTTCAAGCAATTTATAGCATCCATGAGTCTTGGTAATATGGGTAGGTATGACTGGGCCAGGGCAAAACAAAAGATTGACGGTTAAAGAGACTTGGACACGATTTGAGATCAAAAATTTTATTTTTATTTTGTATGTATAAAATGGTTTACTGGTGCATTTTAAATGATTGACCAAAATATTGAATGTTAAAGTCAAGTTACAAGCGAGATACAGAGGTTAGAATTGATTGTTATGTAAACAAAGCTCGAGTCCTATAGTTGTTTACAAAAAATGTAATGTAGAGAATTACCATTTCTAAGACAAAATGACATGTAAAAAACAATTTAAACTAATTCAATATCTTAATAAATACTATTATCAACAAAAGAACGATACATTTGATTGAAACTTACACCAAAACAACACATATTAAAATCAAAGTACTCATAGTACTGAAAACGCTAACCCAGCTTTTGAATGTATATAAACGATATATGTATATAAAATTTCAGCCTCTGTATTCGCACTATATTTCCTCATCACTGGGTGGCATCCCCTGCAATGATGTATGTAAGCCCCATACATTAAATTCACAATAGCCCGTACGATTTACAAAAGCCCGTGCAGTATATGCATAAACCCCTGAAACTGGTTCCCTTACAAGTTTAAATGATGTATACTTCTGCATATAGGGGGCGGTTATTCGATGCACCGGAAGTAGAAGTCTAACGACAATAAAGCGCTGAGCTATGCTTAGCGCTTTAAAAAGGACAATATTCGAAGTTTGTTTACAAAACAAAGAATTATGAGCTCTGTATCTTGCTTATAACTTGACATTTGACTTTTAAATTTTGACATAGCATTATAAACTTCTATATTTATCAGTATAAACGTTGAAAATGGAAAAATAAAATTGGAAAATTTTATGTCAAATCGTGTCCAAGTGCCTTTAATAATCTGCCAATCCCATTAAAATTTTAAGATATTTACTGACCAGTTTATTTGTATTCGCTGTAAATATTGCTGAAAAAGAATGCGTAATTGGAATTGACGATTGCCGATCTGCCCCGGCTTTTATTTTGCCCCGGCCCGGGTTTGCTTACATATTTTACCAAGACTCGTATTCCATAATTCTAAAACGAGGTTCTTTGTTTAAAGCAGCCATGACACTATATAATACACGGGTCGATCGATCTGACAATGATGAATTTGTTGTGCAACAGTTCGTGTACGAAGGGAATCTTTGAAACATGCAAAATACATTGGTGCCGATTTTGTGAAGTAAATTAGGGCTAAATATTTCAATGTGTTGACTTTTCACATATGACAGTGGTGTTAGCTTGTTGTGATTTTCGTTTCGTTTTCATTTATGCTTTGCGTTAACCTGGGAACTGTCGCTTGTATTTCCTGATTTTTACGTATCAAATAAAACAGAGACATCGGTAAATCAAACAGTTTATTGTTTACCTGCGGAAATTAAGCAACATCTGATGTATAAAGAAAGAACTAAAATGCAATTCATTCAGGCTATCGGTAATTCGGTATCATCCTTTGCGTAATGGTAGAATAGTGCAATATGTTTTGTTGAGATGCTCGGCATTTTCTCGAGTTTATTCAGTTTAAATAGTGTTTAATATCGCTGACGGAAATATGTAGGTATATACATGTATATGATTCATTTTGAAAAATAAATTGTGTTCTTTATTTGTTATAGTGCATGTTCCTTGTGTTTAATTGTTTACAAGTCCTATTTACTCACCATATTTGAGTGTTAAGCTTCGAATTATAAGCAAGGTACAGCGATTTGCTCACAATACTATGTACACATATCTGAGGCCATTCATCTTTTTTCCATGTTAAATGCCGAATATGAAATACCAAGTTTAAAATCTTAAGCTGAATGTAATAAACTCATGTGAACAAAATATGACTCAAACCTAGCAATATTTTGAGCTCATCTTGCTTATAATTCTACCATTGACGCTGAAATTTTGGTTGATCATTAGAAATTCTATATGAATTAGAGTATGTTAAATACGTGTACACAAAAATATTATGGAATGATATGCTGTATATAACTACTCTCTGGGGCCCCCTATTTATACAATGAATAATGTGAAATGTGAGTGAATAAAAACGACATCGTTAAAACAATTTCCATAGTTCTGACACATTTCTGTTGCTGGGATAAAAGAAATATCGCTATTCCTAAGAAAATATTACAGCGGAAAATTATCCTGGTTTGTAGCCATTTGTTATTTGTGAATAAAAATGAAAATAATGGATGGGCCATAGTAAATTAGAGCGATGTGCCTGTCAATACGGTAACATTTAATTTTATAGTTCTTTAACATGTCACGTGACAACATTTTTCATTCCAGTGTATTCATCAATCAAGTGTGAATAAAGATTTATAAAAGTCACGAGTTTACGCGAGGTAAACAATAGTCATTTAATTATAATGGAGAAGACAAATTAAATTATATACTTTTAATTTGAGAAATTGAGCGCATTGAGGTGCAATTTTCTTCTTCACATATATATTGATAAAATACAATAACTATTATATTAAAAAAAAATACAGTAACTAGTAAGTAGTTGAGGAAGACAATGTACCTATATGCTCTCATATATTTTGATCGCTTTATTAAGTGGGGGAGGGGGCAGAACAAAATACAGGGAATTAGACGTTATATAACACTGTACCCCTAAATTATTTAGTGCTATATCTTGTTTAGGATTTTCTTATTCTGTGTAAAAACAGTATTTCATGAAGGTACAATGTCAAAGATTACGTGTATGCAAAAATAAGTGTAAAAATCGAATACTTTACAACATTTATTTTTTTTGTTATTCTACCGAGGGCCATATGGCACACTATCTTTTGAACGCCAATTGTTGCTCAGGTGAGCGATGTGGCCCCATGGGCTTCTTGTTACAAAAAAAAATGAGTGTCTGTTTTGCATAAAATAGCAGTATATTGAGCCATTTTCAAGGAACATTATGCATAAAATGGTATAGTCTGTTTCACTCTTGATGCTTTTACTAGGTCAGGCGCGGATCTCAAATTAATCCTATGGGAGTTCTATATTAAAGCATGTTAATTGTTCCAACAGCAGACAAAAACTTTTTTGTATTGTCACAATTATTTCTAAAACACATTTTATCCACCAATTAATGAAGCTAACGTTTAAAATCAATAAACGTCTAGATTTTATATTTGATTACAAATACTTAGATTCTATGACATAGAATATAAACACAAGGCGCGATTTTCACTGTGAAACTGAAAGGGTCAAATAAAACCACGTGGTCTAAAAGTTAAATGACAATAACATTCGCAAGGGTGTTTGTAACTTGAGGAGAACTGACGCCTGTATTTTGGATTTTTTACGTATCGAATCAAATATAGACTTCGGTCAATAAGACAGCTGAGTGTTTACCTGCGCAAAATGAGCAAAATCTGATGCACTAACATCATATTGTATTATAAATACTGTACATTCTATTGGTAATTCGGTACGATCTCTACGTAATGGTGATGAATACAACGTGTTTTGTTAAGATGCTCGGCATTTTCAATGTAAACGGAGATTGTTTTCGCTGCTAGAAATATATAGTAGGTATTTATATATTATGAAAAATAAATTGTGCTCTTTCTTTGCTTTAGTGCATGTTTCTTCTGTTTTAATTGTTTAAAATTTTCTTTTTACTAACCATATTTGAGTGTCAAGTTTCAAATTATAAGCAAGATACAGAGATTTGCTCACAGAACTGAGGCCATGCTTTTGTTCAATTACATTTTAAATGCTTAATAGAAAACACCAAATTTAAAAATCTTAAGTTGAATGTAATAAACTCTTGTGAGAAAAAAAATGACTCAAACCTAGCAGAAATCTGAGGTCTGTATCTTGCTTATAATTCTATGATTGACGCTGAAATGTCTCGCTAAACGTTAAATACCTGTGCAGAAATATTAAAAGGAGAATATGCTGTAACTACTTTCTGGGGCCCTCCCCTTATACAATGGATTATATTAAATCTACACCAACATTGATGGTTTTTCAGACACAATTAAATAAAAACGACTCACTATTCTTAAGAAAATATTACAGCGGAAAATCATCTTGATTTGTAGCTGAGGGTGGAGGGGGCTTGACTTTAACAGAAATCTTGACAAGGAAAAAAAAAAGATTTTTGAGTACGGCTATGTCTAACTTTGCAAAAAAGTGTGTGTTCATCGATAAAGTGAGTAACGTGATAAAACGTCACACGAGTAAACGCCTGGTAAACAACAATGGTTTATAATGCGAAAGACCAATTAAATTTATGAATGTTTTTTATTTGAGCGCATGAAGGTACAATTTTCTTCTTTCACATATAGGAATCTTTTAAATAAAATACAATAATTAGCTAGTAGTTGAACACTAAATTGCACCTATATGCATCCTCTCGTTTATAATTTGATCGCTTTATAAAGTTAGGGGACAGAACTAAAATGAAGAGAATTCGAAGTTAACGGTGTACCCCTTCCAAAAATTTAGTTTTATATCTTGTATAGGATCTTGGTTTTGAAAACATTGGTATTTCATAAAGGTACAATGTCAAATATTAAGAGTAGGAAGATAGGTGTAAAATTAAGATATTTTATGGTATTCTTTTTTTTGTTTTTCTACCGATGGGCCATATGACACAATATCCTTTGGACACCCATATAAAGCCACTGTTGCTCAAGTGAGCGATGTGACCCTACGGGCCTCTTGTTTTATATATGTATCATTCATAAATGATCTTGACGTAACGTCAGAAAACGTCAATTATTATTCGCTCCGCGGAGCGATTAACAGGATTATGCCCAATTACACATTTTATCTGGTTCTCAAAAGATCTACACTGATCTCGTGATAACGTGAGGACGCTATATGCAATGCTTAGAATTGCATTGTGAGTCGAACTTTACTGACGCCAAAAAATTCGAACTGATCAATGTTAATAAAAACCATTGTGACGTCACTCGATTGTATTTGAAAGTATGAAGAGATAAAGGGCGATAACTCCGTTAATCTATGTACAATTATCCGTGTACGTTGTGTCGGCAGTATATTTTACAATGCATGTACAAAGTCTTTAATTATTTTACTAGTTTCTTGCTTGTTCTTGTGAGAGCGTGAAATAGGAAAGCATATTAAAAGGGAACTACTTGTCTGATAAAAACAGGGCATTACTGGTCTGAGGAACTGACGCCAAAAAGTGTGCAACTAGTCCGAATTTTCTATTCAGCCACGCCTAGCCGGTAGAGCTCGCTGTAATATACAAACGGCAAACAAAACAGTATGATCAACGGGGGCCATTATAAATACATTATTATTCATGACAACAATAAACAGGTTTCAGATTTCCGGACGTTTCACCTATCCGAACGATTGAACTTGGGAATGAAAGCATGATTGTATATAAATCAACACGCAAATCTTCCCTCTTTCAACCAGTTAAAACGTATGGTTTCTCCATTGCGCATAGTTTTACAGAATAAGTCGCAATTAAATAAAGAGAGAGAGAGAGAGAGAGAGAGAGAGAGAGAGAGAGAGAGAGAGAGAGAGAGAGAAAAAGAAAGAAAGACCGAGAGAAAGACCGAGAGAGAAATAGAGAGAATTTGAAAAGGTTGAAATTTATAGCTTTCAGATATTTATGTGATCGGCTTCGGCCGATCACTGTTGTGTCCAAATGAGGCATCCAGCAAATGTTTCCACGTGCGCACACATTCCGCTTGCATAAGTAGTTCTTATAAAAACTTGAAGTTTGGTTTAGTATTTATATAACATTTTACTCAGTTTTATTTCAATTCATTTACCTTCAGAGATGCAAATATACATAAACTACAGTTAAACCTGTTAATTCAAGAATGCACATTTTGTCTCACGCGTAGGAATTTCGATCGAAAGATTAATTCAGTAATGCAGTTGACCTCGATATACTGACCTCAATCATAAGAAGATGCTGTACGAACTGACCTCGATCTATTGATGTCGCATAATAGTAGCTAGGATTTATAAACAAGGTTACGTTATAATGCGACCCCAATAGCAACTTATGATGGCATTCAATGTTTTTCAGTCGCACTAAATTATTTTAATACAACTCTCTCTTTGTATACGTGTTAATGCTCTTTGAAGAGCCCTACTCAGTATTCTGAAGAAGAAGAAGAGGATACATTAACATTTAATAATTACGTTAAAAATATAAAACTAGACAAGGAGTTTAAGAACGGCTTTCCCCAGATTTATTTCCAAATTAAATTTGTTGACGGTTTATAATGATGAAATTATGGTGTACAGATTCAAAATATTCTATATTTTGTAAAAATACAGTACTTTTTTAAATTATTTTACATCAAACTTATCATGTTGATTGCTTCTAGCTATCAAAATATCATTATTGCCGATCATTCCTTTAAAAGGGATACGTGTTTAATTTGGCGATAATTGCTATTATTTTTAAACCTCCTCCACGTGTTGATGATTCCATGACATGCTTTAAGATTTATTTGTGGTTTTATCAATGTCACTCCAAGAAATTTTTGGAAGTGATCGACCCAATGATCCTGGGCATCCATGGTAAGAGAGGGATGTGTTACATCTCTCTGCATGGCATTCATATAAATTCTTTTGGGCGCTACAGGAAAATCATTTGAATCTTTGCTTGAGATAGCCGAAAATGTACTTTAATTAACTTTTAGGCCACCTGTGCTGAAGGCTCAAGTGAGCTTTTCTGATGACAATTTGTCTGGCACCGTCTGTCTGTCCGTAAACTTCTCAAGAACTACTGGGCCAATTTCAACCATACTGGGCACAAAGCACCCTTCGACAAAGGGAATTCAAAGATGTGAAAAATAAGGACCACGTCTGTTTTTTAGAGGAGTTAATTAAGATTTATTGAAAAATATTGATAGTTTTTAAAAAATTAAATTTCAAGAGCCATTTGGTCAGGAAAGCTGAAACTTGTGTGAAAGCATACTCAGGTAGTGTACACTCAAAAAGGTGAAAATCATGACCCCTGGGGCAAAGATGGGACCACAATGAAGGGGTTAAATTTTTACATAGGAATATAAAGAGTAAATCTCTGAAAATCATCTTCCCAAAAACCAATCAGCTATGAAAGCGGAAACTTGTCTGGAAGCACAATCGGGTAGTGTAGATCCAAAGTTGTGAAAATCATGACCCCAGGGGTAGGGTGGGGCTACAAAGGGGGTCAAATTTCTACATAGGAATATATAGCGTAAATCTTGAAAACTCTTCCTCTCAGAAACTAATCAGCCAGGTGATTCTTTAAAATTGTTAAGACTTTGGTTCCTGGACGATTCTTGGGCCTCACAAGTTCAGGATTTGATATAGGTTTATATCGTACACATGAACAATTGTTTAGGATCCTTTTGAGAACTTCAAAGCTTAAAATATTATATTACGATAAAATCATCGTGTTAGGAAAGGGACTAATGATATACAAAAACATCCAGGAGGAAAATGGCTTTTTATTTATACAGGATCTACATGTATTAAAATACGTTGTCCAGATAGTTTGTATTAGGACTCCATTGAGCTGATTCTATCATACCTACATTTGTATTGTTCCTAAGGTGAGCGATGTGGTCCATGGGCGTCTTGTTCTTTAAAATCATTCAGAAACTGATTGAATTGGTATAAAACATGGGTATTTGGGAGGGTACGCGCATATTTACATGGTAAAAATTACTAAAAACATGCCTCAGAACTTTTGCAAATTTAACACCCCCTTCCTGAAAATGTGGATCCGCGCAGTGGGATGATTTACCAAACGCTGTTGCAGTAATCGATGGGATTTCACACATCTACATACATGTACCTAAACCGACCTACAGGATCTTAATTATAGTGGATATATGCATACTTTTATTGAGTCCACACGATTTGTATCACTGATAATTTTAATACGCTACGCTTTGTACAAGCGGGTTCTTTGCACATCAAAATGAAACACACATCATGCATACACTGCGTTCTTAACCGGCAATAGGCCAAAGCCAAGGTCAACCTTTCCAAACGAATAATTCATCCTCGGAGACACGATTTTTGCAATTGAGATCCTTTCATCAATTGATACACTCGTGCGTGAATAAATAAACATGTTATTTTGGAAATGAAACTGTAACACGCTATTGGTACCTTGTGGACGGTCATTAGTAATGCCGCTCTATCAAGCAAAGGAAAACAAACGACTCTAATGCATAAATCTAAAACAGTCTATGCTAAATTTCATAACGTGTTATAAATAATGCAGAAAAAGAGATCTGATAATAGTTTTGAACTTTTTTTTTCAACCTTACATACGACCCCTTATTTATAAGCGTACATAACACGAGACCAAGTTCGACGTCGCTCTGCTCTTTTATAGCGTTATGATGAACAAGGAAACAAATGATGACTATTATTCTTCAATAGATTTCAGAAAGTGCTATTTATTAATACAGAATGACAAAATTATCCGTGTATAAGTTTACCATTTTTTTTCTTCATACGACCTCATATTTATTAGCGGTCATACACTGTAATTCGAGTCCGAGTTCGATGTCACTCTACGACGGAAATGTCTATTAAAAGCTTCTACGTACACCCCTTCGAATGCGTTCGAAATGTTTTCTTTATCGATCATTGCAGAAAAAAAATTACATTCTGAAATGTCGCCACCTTCATATTCCGCATGACTCCACAAAGATAGCATTTTATTGTTTAAATAACATGAATAAAGTGAATGTATTAATGCATACATTCCCTTTTCCTTTATTGATGTCTTGAAATAAAAAAAAAAGTATTCGAGAAAAAGTCAAGGGGAAAGGGTGGGGGATGGCGGTGCGTCGGCGTCAGGTTAAAGTTTAAGGTTTACCGTATGAATGGATCTAGACTCCATCCTAAACGTACTTTTATTAAAAGAATACATTTTCTTTCTTTTTCATTATCGACTTATCAACATGGAGTCTAGAGTCTACCCATTATGGGTCGAAATTCGTTTGACAACTTAGCTCAGTATGATAGGTGGAGGATTGTAGTTGAGAGGGTGTTCAAATCATAGTAGGCGTTTTCTTCTTAATGTTTGCGCTTTTACTTCCGCTAAGGTAAATTAGCCATATTTCAATTTTTTTATAAAACGTAATCATTTTAGGAAATACTTAAAATAGAGAACGATCAAAAATATAACAATGTTCCTGCCCTGTACAAATAATGTCAAATAATAATCGCGCTAGTACAGTCAGATATTGTTTACATTGAGATCAAGTTGTAGTATTAAGAACATAGACATAGGATTTAAACTAAGGAGAAAAGTGTACATTTACTGATGCACATCTTTTAATAATGAGACACGAACAAAGGTCATTAAAACATTGTGGAAAATATAGCATGAATTCACAGTGGCGTCATACATAAACTGTTTTTGTTACTCGAAAAAATACGAATTGGGGCATCGAGACTCTCTTTTTTCTTAAGGTTGAATAACTCACCTGGAGTTAATTGTAAATTATTTGACTATGAAAGATATTAGGATACATAAACTTTACATAGGATAAAGTATGGCGCCACATAATTGACATGTATCTATGTTTTCGTAAGGTTGATCCGAAATTAATTGCAAATAAATTTACACTGAGAGATTTCGTAGCAATTAGTAGGAAAACGCCAAAACTTACCTTGATCTTTGTCTTGGATTCCAGGAATATAGATATAAAAATCGTGAGAATCCGGGATCAGCGGAAATGCGGGATTGTCGGAGAGTTCTGTGACGTTAGTTAACTGCTTGATTCACGATTATTTTCCAAGTTTTCTTATTGGGAAATGTTCAAGTATCCAACAACTGTTGTAAAAATTTTTGGAGATTATATTCTGTCAGCAAATTCAGAATATCGAGTATAAATCCAAGTTGATGTTTAGATAAGGTTTCTAGGAAGGAGAACAGGCGGGTTAAGAAAATCCTTTTTTGCTAGAATCTCGTAGTTGAAAAGACAAAGTCGTCCCAAGAAGAGGAACTTTCTTTTGTCAATTTCAGAACTGATGGGGTACACAACAAAGAAGCTTTCGCAAATATCTGACCTTGTTTTGCGTGGTAAATGTTGCGCCGTTTTACACACCGAGTGTTGGAATACGTGTAAACGCTGAGTATCTTTTGCCGACAAGTTGTTCCAAAGCTCGCACCCGTAAGGTACAGAGGGTCTTACTACAATTTTGTACATATGTGCTATAGTCAGTGGATTAAGGTAGGGTGAACCGATATCTGAAAGTGCGTAAAAGGTACTATTACCCTTGCGGAAAGCAGAATTGATGCGGTCAGAGAAGTTACACTTGTTGTTCACTAGAATACCTAAATGGTTGTGTGTCTTAGGGGAAATCGTGTCATTGCCTAAATACCACGCATGATCCGAATTTGGTTTCCGTTTGTTGGGATGAAATTCGAGGACGCACAACTTAAACGCGTTAAATTTAAACCGCTACTTTGTAGAGTATTCATAAGCGATATTAATCATGTTCTGTAGTGATCGTGGCGTTAAACCAATGCACGAGAAGTCATCAATCAATGAAGGACAGTTACTTGTAATATTAAGTATTCCTGTGTTCTTAGATGACTGCCCAAAAGCTAAAATCAAATCGTTAATGTATACTAGTTAGAAAAAGGTCGACAAAACACCCCCTTGTCTAACTCCTTGTTGAACAGGAAACCATCTAGACTATGTTTGATTTACAACAATAGCGCTAGAAGTGTCCATATTACAGCCATGTAAAATAGACCACACCTGTCCCTTTATTCCCATGTTAAAGAGCTTAACTAGGAGCCCATGCCTCCACACAGTATCAAAAGCTTTGATACTGTCCAGAAAGCTGACATACACACTATTTCCTTGTTCCAGCTCATGATAAACAGTTTCGTGTAAATTAAAGGAGGCTGTTAAGCAGCCGAGTTTTTCCTGGACTCCCTGTTGTTGCGTACAAGGAAACAGACTGGAGTCAATAGTATGTTGTTTTATACGGTTGTTTAGAACACTTTCGAATATTTTGAGGAAACACAATAATAAAGCGAACGGTCTGTAACTATTACATGAAGTTTCTGGTTTGTCTGTTCCTTTGAATTAGGGGACTATAAAGCCCTTTTTCCAAGAATAAGGGATTATCCCTTGGATGACGATTTCGTTAAATAGTTTGACACCCACATGGGTTGCTAATTCTCCACCGAAGATGATATGTTCGTACGTGATTATTGGTAGCAGTTCGTCGGTTGTAAAGGTCCGCCTGGAATTTCTTCTTTCAGCTCAGAGCAGTCTTTTTCGATTTCCGAGAATTAAGTTTCAACGCGACACCGAAATGCGTCATCAAACGAATCGTGGTTTGAGAGGGAATATATATTTTCGTAATTTATAGCGAATGCTTCTGCAACTCCCGAAGTGTCGTTGTAGATATTTCCATTGTCTTCGCGAATTTCCGGAAAGGTGAGAGAGGTTCTATTCTTCTGTCGTTTTACTAACTTATAGAAAAGTCTAATATCATATTCGGCTGCGTTGTCAAGGTTAAGGTATACGGATTTCAAATAGTTGTTAAATTCGTTGTCTAGCGCAATTCTAAAGTGTCTCTTTGCGCACTTGTAGTTCCGGTAGGATTCGAATATCATGCCCCTTGGTCTACCTTCTGCTAGCCAAATCCGGCGCATTTCTTGCTCTTTAGTGTGAGATGCTTTACATCTTTTGTCCAACCAGGACGATTATGGGGATTGTAGCTAGAATGCGGAATGTTATGTGTGGCTGACTTTGTAAGTGTTGAGACGAGATCGTCATACAAAGTGTTCATGTCGGCCAGTGTGTGTACTTGACGAGTAATTCGTCGAATACGTGGTGCATACTTGTCCTGTAGGCTACAAGAGCGTCTGCAGAAGCTTTGTGCCAAGTTGGAAAGTTTGCGTTCGAGCTGTTCAAAAACTGGTGTGTACATGAAAATCTAAATTCAGCAAGCAGTGGCAAGTGATCTGATGTAATCGAGATCAGACCCTCTTCGAAAATTCTGTAACTAATAAGATTACTTACAACAATTTCGCTAAACGAGATAAAATCTAGCATAGTACATTTGGGAATAAAAGTATGTTGTTCACCTTGAATGTCAAAATCTACACTAGGTATACAAATACAACATCTTGTGATAAAGGCCGTCAAGGCCTGTGCTTTCATAGCGTTTGTATGGTTTCTGCTAATACAACTTCTATTAAAGTCACCAGCTATTAGTACGTCACCATATGTACTATTATAGTTATTATACAATGATTCTACATTATTCAGCTCATACATATAAGCATCAATATTGTTGTCATCAGGAATATATACACCAAAAATATACAAATTACCACAGGAGGTTTTAACCTTGACACCGATGACACGTTTTGATTCAAGACAAGTATTTCCTTGACTGAATACATTAGATGGTTTTTTTTTTGTTTTTTGTTTTTTTATAAAAAATGCAACACCGCCCTTGCCAATGCAACAAACATAGTTAGCAGTGCTATCAGTATTGTTATCCACTTTTACAATACTAAAATAGTTTTTATGTATTGAATCTAAATACATTTTGGCAGTATGAATGTCTTTCAACTTGTGTTCTGTAACAATAGCAACATCGCATTATGTGTAATCTAACAGATTTGACAGACATATTGTGGACGACATAGCGCCCCTTACATTCCAAGACATAATGCGCATAGTATGAGAGGATACAATATACAAGCAAAGAAGTAATGCAGGAAACACAAATGTTACTAAATATCTACCCATAATTGATATATAGCAATGTCTAAGGAGATATTTTGTAACACAGTTAGTCTCGATATTCGTTTTTTTCGTAACGACTGAAGGACCAATCACGGTCCCGCACTTCACGTGTTTTCGCTCCGAGAGCTTGACTCATCAACATCACAATCGCGCGCTTTCCAATAGGCTTCCCAGTCTCGGTTACTGAGCCACTTGCGACACCTAACCCCCGAAGGCCAAAAGTCTGGA
This sequence comes from Magallana hongkongensis, assembly GCA_015776775.1. Lineage (NCBI taxonomy): Eukaryota > Metazoa > Mollusca > Bivalvia > Ostreida > Ostreidae > Magallana > Magallana hongkongensis. Next base: position 739,625 of record VIAA01000043.1, on the reverse strand, counting down.
GTCTCTTTTCTGTCTGCCTGGTCAAGTGGAACGTTGATCTAAGCGGTCAGCTGTGATCCGGTAGATCGGGTTTTGAATAGAATCATGTGCGTAACTTTGACACTTTTGGTTTCAATGTAGTTGAATATTCAATCCTTTGTTGATTCACGATCTATACCTGAGAGGAAATATCTCGCGTTTCGTTTGTAGTTGACTCCTCGAAATTCGTCGTTTTTATTGCTAGATTGAACACCATCATTTAGATGAACGGAATGCAGGCTAACATCAGCTGACAGAGCACTGAGAACTTGATGTTGTTGCTGTGACTGTGTTTGTGTTTTTCGGGTACCGTGTTTTTCAGTCTGGGGTGGATGCTGTAACTGATTTCCGTGATCCGTGCATGGTTTACTGTCACTCGTGGGAATTTTGGGATTTTTTTGGCAGTTTTGGTACGATTTTATTTATCGTCATCAATGAGCAAATGTGGTGGGGTATTCGGTAGATTGTTTTGGTGAAACAAGGTTGGACTTGACGAAGTCTGAGATGCGCTAAATGTGTTTACTCTGAATGTTGAGGGTGAAGTGAGGGTTTCCGTTTGTTGATCATGACTGGCTAATACACTTGCATATGATTTCAGAGGGCTAAGCGAGTTCACTTGCTTTTGGAAATTTGCATTGACTTTTGCCAACCTTTTGATCTCATCATTAGTTTTGCAAATGTTTAACTGGACTTGGATTTGTTCGGAATCAATGCGTTTTAAGTGATCTGATGAAAATTTCTGAAATGATTGACACTTAGAAATTTTAGATTGGGCTTCGGCTTTAAAGCAATCGAAGAACTCTGAATTTAGTGATAATATTGTTTTGTTTCTCAAGGATATGCTGTCTTCTAGTTGGGCTAATCGTTGAGACAAATTTTGAAGAAAAACACTAGACTCTACGGAGTTAACTTTTGCTGGGTCTGTTACAGATGAGTGCGGCTTTTGTTTGTGAAATACAACATCGACACCCGACTTACAATGAAGCGCATTGAATTGTTAAAATTGTTCGTTCGGATGGAATGTTCTAAAGTTTGTATCGAACGTCAATTGTTACATAAGACATGCCCATTTCTTTTGAAACGAGGAAAACAGTATTCGCCACAATGCTTTCGGTACCGCCACTCTTCTAAACAGCACAAGCAGAAATTTCACACACGTGCATTATACACAGAAACACATATACACACACTTTTTTAAGACCGCGGAACATTAACTGACATGATTGGAAATATACAGCTTACGTCAGTTTCACTTGTTACGAGTCAAAACATTTGAAATGGGCGGGAACAAATTGACACGGACGTCTGAGAAAACATTGGATTGGAACTGTAGTTATAGGAAATGTATTTTCAATCCACCTCAGCATTTCTAACTTGCAAACTGATGTAAAGCGATCGAAAAACATTTTAATTAGTTCATGAAAAGCAGTTGAAAAACATTTTATTTCATCAATAATAAGTATATAATCAGCAAATGTGAAAAAATACAAATTCGGAGATATCATACGCAGGGCAAAGCATTGTTCTATGACTTCTTATATGAAACATTTTATATATTCTATTATTGGATATAGTTTTAATCTTTTTAATGGGAACATTGATTGTTCTTCTCTGTGAATAAACCCCACTTGATATCAGACTTGTGACGACTTATTCTCTGAAGTCATCGGCTTGCAATGCCTTGCCTTGCGTATTATCTCTCCCGAATTGAGATCTTCTCATATTTGCTGATTATATATTTATTGGTAAATAATTTGTTTTTAATCACTTTGCTGATACTAAATATAATGTTTTTCGATCGCTTTAATTAACATGTATATAGCAAGTTAGAAATGCCGAGGTGGATTGAAAATACATTTTCTATAACTACATGTACAGTTTCAAACCAATGTTTTTTCAGACGTCCGTGTCAATTTGTTCCCGCCCATTTCAAATGTTTTGACTGCAACAAGTGAAATTGACGTACGCTGTATATTTCCAATCTTGCCAGTTAATGTTCCGCGGTCTTAAGAGTCAAGAATATTTTTAGTAACAAATTTATTTGTGTTTTGAATTTCCTGTTACAGGTACTGTATTGTAAATAAAGAAATTTTTCACAACATACATGCACATGTTTCAGTTTTTCGTTTTAGAGGGGTAAGCTACGTTCTTCGTCTTCATCTGCAATTTTTGCAGCATGGTGAGGGGCCTGAGGATACGCACGGGGCACGGATAACATTTACGGAGAAATATCGGGATTCAGCTTGTGTCCACATATCCAGGGTCCGCAGCCCTGCTTGTGTTGTTTAGAAGATGAGCGGTTCCGAGAGCATTGTTACGAATACTGTTTTCCTTGTTATAAAAGAAATGGGCGTGTCTTATATAACAATTGACGTTCGATACAAAGTGTAGGACATTCCATTCAAACGAAAACTTTTACCACTTCAATGCGCTTCATTGTATCACCTTGAATGAATGCATATAACGCATAACAGTCTCTTGCGTACTTAATAATACGTGGACAGCTGGTGGTAGTTCTTCGATTCTCAGTTTCCCTGTAAGACAACCGGCTTGTTGTTTTGCACGAGACCAAAGAATGTCTATATACCAAAACACTTGGTTTTCTTTATGTAAACAAATGTCTAATAATTTACCAATACATATTTCTTTTGGTAAGTTCTGAAGTTCATCGTGACGGGTGTATTCTAACACGGTAAATAATCTATAAAAATCCCATCGGCGCAAGTGAATAATGATATTAAATAAAAAATATTTTTATAAAAAATCTTTCGATAAGTAATGTATTTTGCAGTTCTTGCTGGGGGTTCATATAAATATTTCGTTAATTTGAAATAGTGTCAAAACATTTCGCACCGCCATCGAAATTAGGCACATTTTTACCTCTTAGGCTTTATTTACACAAAATCGGGTCAATCGGTAGGTTTCCCCCAGCAAGATTCACAAGTTTTTCTCTCCCAATTTCACGTAAAATATACTAAGATTGTTTTTATCTTTCACTTGCGACAGGGCGTTTTTTTTTACATGTAGGACTATGCATATACATATCACCATTCATAAGATTACACGTAGTAGGGGGAGTCTCAAAACCATTAGTTTATGAATAGTTATTTACCTATTACGAAGCTTTAAAACTGTTGATTTTTTTTATACTCCATATCGGTGATATTGAATTTAGTATCGCTAGTATTTTTAACAGTGTCTATGTAAAGGAATGAAGCGTTTTGATATTATGCACAATGAGTCTCACTTATTACGTTACGATACATTCCCTAAGAACGATTGAAAGGAATGCAGATCGTGACGTCAAAGTTAACTATGACGTCATATCGTATGAAGTATAGGCAAGTGAATTTCTACATATCGCTGTGAAATTAATCAGGCAGCCTTAACATAGCCGCGCAGTATTTTTTTCCAGAACTTAACTATGTTGAACATTCTTTGGTACAGCAGAGGACAACGTCCTAATTCAGAATAAACTACTACATTACAAGTTGACCTTTTAACTCCAAAGATATATGTTTACAAAAATCAAGATGAAGTTTCTCAATATTAGGTGCTTTGAGTGAACCCCATATCTCAGAAGCATGGTTAATGCCACTGCCGACAAAACAATCAAACAATGATAGCAACGTATTATGAATCAAAGTACTGAAAGTACTGAAAAGCGCTAACCTAGCTTGGTTCTAAGAAAATTTACTGTGTGCAAGCGTAGGCGGAAATGAGCCTTATTGACATTTTGGTTTATGTTTAATGAATATCAATTTAAAGTATCGAAGGCCAGATTTCTTTAAATATATGTAACTTTCATAAGATGATGTGAATTAAAGCTGAACACGACTTGTATATGGATACTTGCCTGAAAAAAGATATGTTAAAATCACAAATTATACCTTTTGAACAGTAATTTATCACAGTTTTTGACATTTTCTCGCAAAGAATCGATTTTATTTTTCTATATTTTAGCTTCTGAATACGCACTATATTTTTTCATCACTGCGTAGCATCCCGTGCTGATATACGTAAGCCCCGCAAACCAATCGTATCTACTCGGCCATTTCCGCCACCCAGATAACTGGTTCCCTATACCTCTTACCAGTTTAAATGATGTATATTTCTGCTCATAGAGGGCAGTTATTCCTTGCACCGGAAATAGAAGTCTAACGACAATAAAGCGCTGAGCTATGCTTAGCGCTTTAAAAAAAAACATGTTTCTGATATTTTTTTTTTCAATTCAAATAATGCCTTCCTACCCTGCCCAACAAGTTGTTTCTCGACTTTAGAAAAGAAGATGGGTGAAAAAGTCGTGCAAACTGCCCATTTGAGGATAGATAAAATACTATAAAATCAAAATATGAACAAATCTCATAATGCGCTTCATTGTATCACCTTGAATGAATGCATATAACGCATAACAGTCTCTTGCGTACTTAATAATACGTGGACAGCTGGTGGTAGTACTTCGATTTTCAGTTTCCCTGTAAGACAACCGGCTTGTTGTTTTGCACGAGACCAAAGAATGTCTATATACCAAAACACTTGGTTTTCTTTATGTAAACAAATGTCTAATAATTTACCAATACATATTTCTTTTGGTAAGTTCTGAAGTTCATCGTGACGGGTGTATTCTAACACGGTAAATAATCTATAAAAATCCCATCGGCGCAAGTGAATAATGATATTAAATAAAAAATATTTTTATAAAAAATCTTTCGATAAGTAATGTATTTTGCAGTTCTTGCTGGGGGTTCATATAAATATTTCGTTAATTTGAAATAGTGTCAAAACATTTCGCACCGCCATCGAAATTAGGCACATTTTTACCTTTTAGGCTTTATTTACACAAAATCGGGTCAATCGGTAGGTTTCCCCCAGCAAGATTCACAAGATTTTCTCTCCCAAATTCACGTAAAATATACTAAGATTGTTTTTATCTTTCACTTGCGCCAAGCCGTTTTTTTTACATGTATGCATGTACATATCACCATTCATAAGATTACACGTAGTAGGGGAAGTCTCAAAACCATTAGTTTATGAATAGTTATTTACCTATTACGAAGCTTTAAAACTGTAGATTTTTTTTATACTCCATATCGGTGATATTGAATTTAGTATCGCTAGTATTTTTAACAGTGTCTATGTAAAGGAATGAAGCGGTTTGATATTATTAACAATAAATCTCACTTATTACGTTACGATACATTCCCTAAGAACGATTGAAAGGAATGCAGATCGTGACGTCAAAGTTAACTATGACGTCATATCGTATGAAGTATAGGCAAGTGAATTTCTACATATCGCTGTGAAATTAATCAGGCAGCCTTAACATAGCCGCGCAGTATTTTTTTCTCCAGAACTTAACTATGTTGAACATTCTTTGGTACAGCAGAGGACAGCGTCCTAATTCAGAATAAACTACTACATTACAAGTTGACCTTTTAACTCCAAAGATATGTTTGCAAAAATCAAGATGAAGTTTCCAATATTAGGTGCTTTGAGTGAACCCCATATCTCAGAAGCATGGTTAATGCCACTGCCGACAAAACAATCAAACAATGATAGCAACGTATTATGAAAAAAAAAACATGTTTCTGATATTTTTTTTTCAATTCAAATAATGCCTTCCTAACCTGCCCAACAAGTTGTTTCTCGGCTTTAGAAAAGAAGATGGGTGAATAAGTCGTGCAAACTGCCCATTTGAGGATAGATAAGATACTATAAAATCAAAATATGAACAAATCTCATTATTTTTTTCTCAATTATTAAAACCAATGTATATTTACCATAACATCGAATCATTACCTTTAAATATGTTAAGTATTTAGAGAAGATTGATTTAAATTGGCGTATGCGTGTCAAAACCTCCAAATAGTGTCATTTTTAGAAATTCAATGCCTTTTCTTTTATAGAGTGGGTCTGGGCTCAATATTTTTGTCATAGTCTATATGAGGTTTAAAGGAAATCAAACCGATTTTAATCAACATAAACGTGGAGAGATGACCCACTATACTTTAAAAATGTTATTTTGTATCCCAACAGTTAAACGTTTTAGAGAAATACTACAAGTCCGTAAATTCGTGTTTGAAGTTGCATTTAGCATTTAACAATGAAGTTTGTTGTGACTGAAATGGCTCAGTGGTTAGAGCACCAGACATTAGGTGACATTATAGAGCTAGGGTTTTTAGGTTGTGGGTTCGATATCACCTAAATTTTATAATTCATGTTTTTTTCTTATCGTTTGTTAAAATATTCAAAACTGAATATAGTTAGAAATCGTGCTTTTGTAAACTTGTAATATAACATCATATAGTATATTTGGTTGGAAAAAATTAATTAAAAATTGTTTTTTTTTCGACCAAAAAAATGGGCATTTGCGCTATATCTTGTTCCCCCATCTTCTTTATTACTGTAGTACAAAGCAATGCAAGATAAGCAAACTGATCTACAATGTCAAGTGGTTTACCATAGATATACCATTTTTCACTTTCTTTTACCCTTCCATCTTTTCTAAAATCATCAATCTTTGACTCATCAAAATTAATATGTAATATCCAAGTGCTACAATAAATTGTTAGTTCATCTAAAAGAGATTGAAGACCAGCAATTGTCTCTGAAAAAATCATCATGACATCAGCATACATAAGAAAAAAAATTCAGTGATGAAATTTCAAATGGTACACATTCAGAATTTAAAAAATAGAATTCAAAATCATTAACATACAAATTAAATAAAATGGGTGAAAGTACTTCATATTGCATTAAATCAAGATTGCTGTTAAAAAAATCACTCAAGAGTCCATCAGAAGTCACCTATGCTTTAAGAGAGGCTGTCAGTAGTCATCGAGACATTTTTGGAAAGTGCAACATTTTTTTTTTATCAAAAAATCCTATGATTACATAAAGCATTATTGATAAATGCAATATAAACACAAATGTGAGACATTTAAATGCGTTCCTTACAATTTTATGTATCATTTTGTTGTTACCATGGTAACGGCTCCAGATTCTTGGAAAAAACCGTCAAATATGCCACATTAAATGCCCAATTATTTATAGTTGGAATTGTAAAATCTATTTTTTATGAATTTAATGTAAATGAACAGAACTCATTAACAATTTTTATTAAAAAATAATTTAATTTTTTTTCCAAACTTGGCTGCCATGGACACCAAAATAACCTGAAATTTTTTACAACTGAAAATTCAATAAAACAACCAATTTTTAAGCTACGATATTTCAATGGCACAACTTGATATGGTACAATCTTTCATATAGGAAGATAAAACACATTTTAGACTTTTATTTCAAAAACTAAAATCAGTTAAACAACTTTTCTTTTTATTTCCTGGCCCGACGAAAAATCCCATTTTTCACCATATTCAGCTATATTTTCATATTAAAAAGAAAAGAGCATATTATGAAAAGTAAAATCAAATGATTTCTTTTGAGAACAGACTTCAACAGATTTCATTTACTTCAACAATAACAAGAAAATACAAATATGTAGATTTCAACCACAATTAATCAATTTGAGGTATCTAAGGAAAAGCATCTTTTTAGTTACCAGAATGAATTTTTACATTCAAAACCAGCAACTGTTAGCATAATAAGAGTTTGTGTCCTCCTTATATGTTGTTTACAAGATTATTTAGAATTACTTTAAAAAGACATGAATTTAGGTCTACTGTTTACAAATATGAAGGATTAATATTTACCGTTACTATGGCAACATGAAAACAGCAATGGTTTGTACAGAAACATCGCTGAATTAAAGGCGTTTTATAAAAAAAAATGCATATAACGTACTGCTTACAGTATTAACTCTGTAATATTATTTTGTTATTACTTGTTTAAGTAGAAAAAAAATGTCTCATGGAAAATCAAAAATATGAAATTTTGAGAATCTAGATAACTTCCTATAAAATATACATATTATAACAAGTAATGTATCCTCTACGGTACCATGGTTCCCGATAGCACAGTTGGGAAAGAAAAGGAATTGTGCACTTCCATGACTTTCATCTTGACCTTAAGGTTATGCCTAATTGATCTTAGAAATGTACATGGTAATTTAAAGAACAGGGTATGGTAAGGGTCAAAATTGAAATTTCAACAAATCAGAGATACAGGTATGAAGTTGATTTTTAATCTTGTCCAATTTAACTTATTATATAATAATAATGACATATTATTGGTATATCTGGCACATGTATGCATTTAAGCATGCCTTATGCTCAGGTAAGCTAAGAATCCAAATTATGGGCATGAGCTTCTTCAAAGCTTTGAAATTGGTCCATGACTACTGAAAGCTATTATAGGAGGAGCCCAAAGAAAACATAAACTGTATTTGATCATTTCTAATTTTAAATGAACAAATAAATTAAATGAAAAAAAATATTGCCTTCGAAGATCTTCACTAAAAAAGTTTCGAACCTATACCTCTTCATCAGAATAAAATCAAGGTTTTTCCATTTACCAGAATTTGTTGTCATATATAATCATGATAATTGCAAGTTAATTCTACCAAAATTGAGTAGAACTAAAATACATGTATCTAATCCAGATTTGTGTATTTTGAAGTATTAACCAATAGAACATTATTATTTAATTTTTGTAAATAAAAGATTTGTCCAATCCGAAATATTGCCTAATCTGGCCAATTTATATGGAACCATTGATGTCCAGATTCGACAAATTTTTATTATTTTTTCCCAAGCCCCCATTTCATTGAAATAAGAACTAAAATATAACAATACAGGTTTCTAAAAATTTTCAAAACCGCCATTGTAGTTTATTAAAGATCAGTTTAGATACACATAAAGCTTATAAAATGACGATACTAAAGGTGCATCTGTCATAATGGATAGGGACATTATAAAATAAAAGAAATGTTCTAATTGTTCATTTGAAACTTCTTCTCGCAGTTGTTTATTTTATCAAGGATAGGATTTGCAACAGCATGTTTATGTACAGCAGAATACTTATAACGAGTCAACTCAGGGATATATATTTTCAAACCACTGTAGCTTTAGTCTTGCACTAACAAACTGAGAATCTGCCTCTGAGCTCCCCAACTTGCAATACTACTGTATGCAGTAGTATCTAACATCTCCTCTGTTAGCTTATCATCGCTGCGACCCGAGTTCGATTACCGTGATCGACAGTGGTTGTATGTGATAATGTATGGTGGTCATCCAACTGGACACGAGGGTTTTCTCCGGGCACTCCGGCTTCCTCCTACATCCGTGCCAAAGAGAGATATCAATTTAAGTTGTAAAACCTGTTTATCAGTCGTTGTAAATAAATAAATAAATTTCAGTTTTCAATCTGTTCTGTATCTGGCTCTGAATACAAGGCATTTCTAGTTTCCCTTCCTGTTCGAGATCGGAATTTCTAGAACATAGTGCATGATTTGCTTTGCTCTTTTGATGTAATAATTCTTCTGAGACTCTTGCCACTCAGAAAATTGTGCAAAGTCTGAAACTGTTTCCAGCATGTGATAATCCATCCTGATCTTGACTATTCATATGCACTTGTTCCTAAAAAAAAGGGGAAAAAAACCTGTCAAAACTATACAAAGAATCACAAAGTGAATAGACTATAAAGGGTTAGTGGGTAGAAATGCATATTTTGATGGATAAACCCAGAGGTGTTCCCTAAAATGATTAAAACTTCAGCATTATTATCAGAATAATCCTTAAGAATGTGCTAATATTAATATTAAAGTTTGACATAGTTCCTGATTATAGGGATTCTTTGAGTGATATATCAAATATGACCATCCACAGATGTTCATTATATGATTAAGTGTGGTCTTGCAACTTTTGAAAAGATTTCTTAATTCCCAAATACCGGCACTCCCTTATAAAACTATGATTCCCTATAAAGTAAAGTTCTGATGTTTGCATTCTTTTACCTGATTAGGCTGTTCATTCTCAGCTTCCTCCAAGAGAGAAAAACCTTTCTCAGCATCTATTTCTACTCTAGAATACATATCCTCATTCATTCATGCAAGTCCGCCGGCTGTTGGCATTGGTTATTTATCTATACCAATGTGCAGTTCTATGTGCAGTAGTGCATGGTCAGAAAAAGCATTAAAATTACAGACAATATATTTATAAAAACAATCAAACATATAAACAGGTGATAGTAAATAATCAAGAGTACTGAGTCCACGTGACCTATTGAAAGAAAAATCATTTGCGTGACCCCTTTATATCTTCCATTCACAATACGAAGACCAGTGGTCTAAAATAATAACAATAGTTTTGTACCATATTCATTATACCCAGTGTCAGGGTTCGTTCTTACAGTTAACTTGCTATCAGCTGTATATAAGCAGACTATCTAACATATCATTATGTAATGAATCATTTTCAATAAAGTCTGGTAATGATTGCGTTCTACTATTAAAGTCTCCAAAAACAAAAATATCACCTTGATTCAAATAATGACACAAAAAATGTTCTAATTCACTAAAGATATCACAATTTAGATTTTTTTAAATTACAGAATTCGCAGGAGGTAAATATGTAAATGCGCAATACACATTGCATTTATAAACACAAAGATGATTTTTCAATTTTGAACCAAATAATCGTATCGTATAAAGAATCAATAATAAACACATATTTATCATATATGTCTTTTATCAAGATAATTGTTCCTCCTCCTTGGATGGATCTAGAATCTCTATGGAATATGTATGTTTTATAGCCTTCCACATCAACGGAGAAGTCTTTACGAAACATTCTGATAGACATATAATGTCATATGTACACAGATAGTACTTTAATTGACCCCACTTGTTTTCAAAACCATCATTAATGTTCCATCCAATAAATTTGAGGGTATTTTCATTCTCCGCACTTCTCACCTCGACTGGGATCCCTTACGGTTTGGTAATGGTGTTGTTCCCTGGTCCTGTCTGTAGAGTCGCCCATCAATGAAAAGTTTATCTTTTACAAAAACGGTTTTCCTGTTGTTGGTCTTTGTTTGCTTTAGAACTGAAAGTAGTTGTATTCTTCTGTCTTGGATTTCCCTTGAGAATTACTTGGAAATGGATCAACTTAAATGCACTCTTACGCACAAGCTCTCGCTGAGGAAATCTAGTGAATTTCACAACAATCGGGCGATCCTGTGGGCTCTCTCGATGCTGATGTCTTCCATAATTTCCAATTCAGATGAACATATATCCTGTATTATTCGGACACAATCCTCAGTTTCTTTGTTTTGAGCCTCCTTGATATTGTAAAAAAAAAAAGCAGGTTATCTCTTATTGATCTGCACTGTAAGTCCAGAATTTCTTTTTTCATCTGTGCGTTTAGTTTAATGGACTCCTCAAGTTCTAATTTTAACCTGCTCATAACACAGCTGTTTCCATCGTTTTTTGTTTGTTTTCCTCTACTGTCTTAGAAAGAAATTCTTGGCTTTTCTCCACTTCACTAACTCTAGAAGAAAGGGCTTTCACTTCTCTCTGTATGGGACTTATTGATGATTGGATACTGTCAAGCTTTTCAAGAAGGCGAGAAATTCCGTCTAACCTGCTAAATATATCTAGCGCCCACTGAGGTGGAACGCCTGTACTTGATGACGGAATGTTATTGTTAGGAATGTTCGATTGAATGTTCGGTTGAAAAGTTTTGTTGCATTAGAGTAGGATGCGTACTTGCATAAAATTGTGGATCCACTGCCGACGGATGGTTCATGTAGTGTTGTTGTTGTGATGGGATTGTACTGTACATTGATGTTGAAATAAGCTAGGAGCAGGACCCGACATAGTAGTGTTCATGTTAGACGCCATAGTGTCTTCCTGAACCCTCTTTTTGGATTTAGTTCGTTTTTTCATCTTCGGTAGTTTTACTGGAGACACAGAACTCACCCTATTGAGACGGGATAATGTAATAATCCGTACACAACATTTACACATAAAACTCCACTGGGAAGAATGACAACTTTGTAAAAGTTTACTCTCCTTCTTTACTCACTGCTAACCGCCTTTTTTAATTATTAGTGAAAAAATTATCAGATTTAGTGATAGTTTAATTTTGCGGTATCTAATCATTCCTCATATGGGCATTTTACATGCCTTGTTCACCCATTTTCTGTAATTGGGCCCGCTTCCAATTTAAAAAAAAATATCAGCTAGACAGCCTTGTATATGACGCTTTTGTTACATATTTTAGTCTATACATCATGTATTAATGATTTTAATAAAGTCTAAACTTGCATCTCAACACGTCAAAAAATGCGTTGTAATATTACATCTAGCTTTTTAAAAGGGTGTTGTCATGGACGCCTACTATGTGATACATTGATTCGATGTGCGTGAAAGGCCCGAGAGGTTGCGTTGTTATTATGTATATCGCGCATTATAGATGCATTCGACACACCTCGGCCGATTTGTACATCATCTAACTTGTTTGATCGATACCGGAATCGGCCGAGGTGTGTCGAATGACGCAGACGCAGACGTGGTTTTGAAATGAAAACGAAACCCAAACCCTAATAATTCAGATTGCGAGATCGAAAAACTCTTTTTTTTCGATTTTAAGGAAAGAGAAGGTGTACATCGGGTCATTTGTATAAATATATCTATATATCCGTAATTAATTGCAAATTGAAATTGTAAAACATAGGGAAATAAACCATGCATTTTTGTTTTTATTTTTAGGGAAATACCAAAGAAATCGTCAAACATTGTTAAAACAATAGCAGATATTATGGTGCATCCTTGCAACTGTTCACTTCTTAGACTCCTTGCTGTGATATGCATCGTCCTCCATGGAATAGGGAAGGTGACTGTTTGACATTGTTCCTAATACACATTTAAAGTGAAATATTCATTGCAGATACATGTCAAGGTTAAATATATATATATATATATATATATATATATATATATATATATATATATATATATATATATATATATATATATATATATATATAAATTGGTAGATGACAAAATATATTGTTGTTTTGTTTGCTTTGCAGTTTCTAGGAAAGGGGGTGGGGTTATATATATATATATATATATATATATATATATATATATATATATAAAAGATATAAGATATATAATATATATAAGAATTCCATAGACACTGCAAAGCAAACAAAATAAGATAAACAACAATATTCTGTTATCTACCACTTTCTATACAAAAGCAAAAAGATTTGCTGACATTAGAACAAGCTGTAAAACATTGAGAAATTTCTTCCTGATTGTGAGTCGTTCAATGCATTCATGTCTGTTAGCCAATGAAAGGACAGCTAACAACTCCGCCTTCATGAAATAGAGCTTGATATACGGACTGCTCAAAGTCTAAGCTCTTAATAAAACGGCTTTAATATAACAATTTAAGTTGCCCATAACGTGCATTATTTGTTGTACATGTAACAACATGTTTCAGATGGCATTGCGCTACCGTACACACTCATTGTGGGCCTTCTCATATCCACAGGTGAAAGATTTCAGCGAAATATTTACTTACGTTTATGTATATAATACATATTGAATGTTTGATTGCACTAATCGCTTTAAAATTGATTCAATAACTTATTATATCAGTCCTCTACATCTTGTTTAAGTTAAGAATTGCTAGATTGCTCTTAAATATACATAACGGTTGTGGCATTTTGTAACTTGACAATGGTATAGATTTAATTTCTTTTCAGACTTCTCAGCCAATATCTATTTTCTAAATATTTTTTAAAATGTTTTAAAAGTCCATGTAGATGTTGATCAATTATTTCACTGTGTTAAATATTACTAAACGATTAGGAATATTGAGACTAGGTACAAGAGTGTGTTAATTTTACGAATGAACAAATATTTGCAGATAGAAAGAAATTGAGATTTTATTTTTATTTTTTAAAATCTTTTCAGACAATGGTAGCTCTCAGTAACTCATGTGAAGTAACACGGTCAACAAAACAGGTTGTAGACGGCTGTCCAGACAGTGAGGAGAAATGGAAGGAGGCTGCAGCAAGGAAGAATTGTGCAGCGTTTGCCAGCCAATGTGCTGAACCTGAAAGACTTGTTTACCATTGTGTACTTAACATGTTTGCCAATCAAACACTGGAAGTTTGTGCATATGCACATTATATTCTATCGGGTAAAGTGTTATTTTCATTGTATTTTCATTTCAATGTAAGGTTTTAATGATAAGTGCACCCCTGCCCCACCTCCAACGAGTCAGAAATAAAAAAAAAAAAGGTAAACAAAAATGAATGCATACAATTATGATATGCATTTTAAGTGATACAGAAAGTTGATTAATTCTCTGAAATCCACCTTTAACAAAGATAAATGGTTGTGAATAACTTTATTCCGAATTGTTCGTTAGCTTCTGTGCCAGGTTACCGTTGAAAACTTGTCTGATCAATTATCCGCAAAAACTCCCGAATAAAGGTATATTTGTCAACGTTGTTATTTATATAACATTTTCTTTTTAATGTCAACAATTAACGTGATCTCTTTTCATAAGAATTATTGGTTAATATTAAATTGTATTAGTATTTAATCAAATCTTCTGACAGGTCATGTGGCATCTTATGAGCACATGACCTACCCAAGTCACATTTCAGTAAACTTTCTATTTCTTCAGTAATGTAATTTTTAGATATGCATATCCCACACGGTTACATTTGTCTATGTTTAAGTTAACTTAAGCTTATGTTCTTCATGTGTAATTGTTTTCTTTATTTTCATAGGTCATTGCGCAAGTTACAGTTTCAGCGGGAATTTGATTGTACAGAACTTAAGGACAAACTGTACCGCATTTAAAGAGAAACCCTGCCCAGCTTTTTATTTGTCAGATAAGGCCTACAATTATAAGTTTTTTTCCTGTCCATACACTCTACTTGTCTAATGAATTATAAATAATATTTAAGCATTGAATGCTTGTTTTTGGATGTTGTCGGTCTTATGACACACGCAGCGGTGCAGACAAATTGAATACCGCCCGTTAGTTTTGTATGATAGTTTGTCTGCACCGCTTGGTGTGTCATAGTACCAACGACATTTTCATACTGATGTCTATTTGTATGAAATATTGTGTATAGCCGCTATAAAGCCATTATTTGTGCTCTTATTCAGGGATGTGAAACATACATGGAACAGCCTATACACATGTTATTTAGTTTGCGTTTTACAAAAAATTTAGTGCCAGAAACTTTGTTCAGAAAGATCTGTTTCATTAAGGAGTAGACATATAATAATGATTGTTTCTCAAAGTACATATCAAATCGGTTATGTTAGATTGAAAGTGTCATTTAATCTTCCAAAAATAAATATACTCAAAACACGAGAAGACGTTTCTATCTATGCTCATGGCGCATGAATTATCAAAGTGTATTCATAGAAAATTGAACTTCGCAAATTTCCATTGCAAACACTAGGGGAAATATACACTGAATGTAAATATCACAAATTGAACATTTTAAGTTTAACAGCATTTAACACTTCAAGGTACTACATGCACATGTAATTCGTTTCAGAGCAATGCATTTATTTGCCGTTAAAAACTGTGCAAACATGTTTTAAATTATGTTGATCTTCTGGCATAAGAACTATATCATCAAACGTAGACAATGAAACTGATACAACAAAACAGTTTGCATAATTTATACGATAGAACAGTTGGTTGAATGATAAGTTCGTTACTCATTAACGTTTACATGTAGCATTATTTATCTTTTTATGATCATTATGTAAGCATACGATAATTTTTGTTTGCACAGCATTAATTAACAAATTACATAATAAAGCTATCTTGGTTTACTACGAACAAAATCCCAAGATAAAATAAATGTCGACTTGTTTATCGACAAAATTATCTGAGAACGAATCAAAGAGTCTCTTTTACGTTTAAGTACTACTTGTTTTACTATTCCAGACCCAGAGTGCTATGAATTGAGAAAGAAATCAACAACAGTAGCATACATTTCAAAGACTATGAGTAATCTGGACACAAGTACGTTTTAATTACTTAATACACTGTAAATTTGTAAAATATGCGTAAGAGTGAAGAAGAATGCCAGCAAAACCTACACAAAAATTGAAGGTCAAAAAGTATAAATTTATATATTAAATACCTTTTTTTCTAATCAAAATCAGTCCCATTTCTGCTGTTTTTGTTGTCGTTTTAATTTTGTAAACTTTTGAGATTTTTATGATCTTTTCCAAAGTCACTGGCCATATTTCGAACAAAATTGACATCAATCATTATTAGGCGGTAGCAAGATTTAATAAAGGGTCATCCCCTCTTTAAGCTGAAACTTGTGTAGAAGCATCGTCGGATGCTGTAGCTTCAAATTTGTTCATATCATGATCCTCTAGGTTTGGTCGGGGAACAATGAGGGTGGGATCATTCCGAGCAATCTTTAAAAAAACATTCTTAAAGACAAAATTGACTGGAAAAGCTGGTACTTGAGTAATCAACATCAGAAAGAGTGCAATCTAGCTGGTTCTTATCTTGGTCTCTTGGGAATTTGCTGTGTGTACGATTAAGGGGGGGGGGGGTGCATGACAGTTTACTTGGGAATAGAGAAACAGTAATGTTCTAGAATTTTACTTCTCCAAAACCAATTCGCAAGACAAAATGGACCTTGTGTGGAAGCATTCTAAGGTTCTGTTGATTAATCTTAAGTTTGTTCAAATCATTGTCCCCATAGGTAGAATCGGGCTACAAGAGGAGGTGTAGGATGGTGAAGTTTCTTTTTATTGGAGAAAACATTTAAAGAAAATTAACAACTTATTCTAAAAAACTAATACAGCAAAGGGAGCTCAATGTTTAACTTAAGAATTTGTAAAGAAAGATTTTGAAATCTTTTTAGACTATATATCCTCTACTAAGTGGTTTAGATATTTAAAATTTTTTGGATCAGTTACAATTCTTGTTGCTAGGGTGGCGATGTGGCAAGGTGTTGCTATTTCTTGTTTACTTTTACGCTTAACAAAGTTATTGAAGCTTAATACATGTACTTGTTATTTACATTTCAAAAATGTATATTGTTAAATTTCTAAATTTTCAATTGTTTTTTTTTTTCTGTGATAACATTATGAATCAATTTTGAACCCTAGAACCCAAAACTTTTTAAAACACGACTGACACACAATGGGCGTGTGCATACTTGAAATAAAAAAACATAAAAAAATAATGGTTTGAAGATAATATTGTTTTAAAGGGCACCTGCAGCCGAGCCGATGAAAAACTTATGTCGAAGAGTTTATTTACCAGAATTTAATACAAAAAACCGCATCGAAATCGATTCGAAAATAACGGAGTTACCCCCCCCCCCTTCAAAGTGGTTTTTTTTTACCTGCTTTAGGAAATCTAATCAAGAGAAAACAGAATTAGGCTATAATGAGGCTTCAGTGGAAGTGACGTCACGAGGTCAACAGGAAGGAAATTTCTTTACAAAGCTATACAAATTAAATTAAATTTTTTAGCCAAAATGATTGATATAGGTCTGATGTTTTGACATATCCAATTATTTTAAGTATTGTAGATTTATGAATTTGTACCAGTAATTATTTTGTTACAGTCAGATGTCTTTTTAAAGGATTTTAGAATTTGCTATTCTCGTTGCCTTTTTACCGATGAATACGATATCTTAAACGCTTGCTCGGGCAGATTTATGTTCATTATTCATTTTTTGATTATATAATATCCTTTCACACACGAGTGATCCGAGACAATGACACAGGTAAACTAACGAAGCCACTGCTCCAGACACACGTGTATCTTGGGTATGTATACACATGGTACACGAGTCTGGTGAACAAAGAGAGGGTTTCATACCTGTAGACTGGTAAATTGATTTGTGTATAATTACATGTATCTACTCAATTGTTAAAAATTAAACAGAAATATAAATCAGACTGTGTAAAATCAAGCAATTGTAAGCTAATACATGTGTATAGTCCGTCAATCAGTGATTTAAGATTCATGCATGAGACTATCAAAAAGTAAACTAATGTTCGAAAAAATGCTTTTATTGTTATTTATCTTATCACTTAGATAATAATAATTTACAATTCAGCAATTTAAACCTTTTTTTCTGTGATCAAGTAATTATATCAGAAGTAAATGTGGTAGAGTTGATTTTGCGTGTGTTTGTTTATTTTAGATAAAAAGATCAATATGTGTGTTTAAATAGAATAAGATCTGTGTTCATGTTCATGTTGTTTTCATCAAATCATCATTTCATTCTATATTCATCTTCTTCTATTGCATGTTACTATTAATAACTAAAAGACCTGACCGACGAGACAGTTGTATGTAAAAATATCAACGTATTTGATTGGCCTAGCCACTTTGACGGGCCGTGCATTTTATAAAAACCAGTTCACAGGTTCTGAGAGTGACCAGACCAGTTACGACTCAGGGCGTAGGCAGAGCATGTTCTAGCTATTTACGTACATATAAATAGTTACATACAGAACGCACAGTAAGTAGCTTTTTATATCCTACTAAAATTTCCTCTTTTGAATGAGTGAATGAATGAATATTTTTATAGTCTGCCAGAGGTATATATTAATTTAGTATTCTGATAATTTTACTTTATATATAATGAAAACGTAATGTTGAAGTTTATTTGTAACGCTGTATTCTATCCTCTAATATTTCATGTACTTTTTAATTGAAATACGGCACTGTTCCATGTATATGTGACAGCTACATTGCCCAGATATAGTTAGCATTAGACTCAGCTCGATTCCATAAATCGGTACGATATCCTTAGATATGCACATTATTTCATTTATATTACATCATTTATATTATATGTAATTCTAGAGTACTATTTTATAGCCAATTATAGCAAGTAACTGAGTATATAGTTGCTGATATCATTTTAAATTATCAAGTTCAATAACATAAACGTAATTATTTTATTACCAATGTTAGAGGCTGTGGGACTGTGTGTTTTACTTATATAACAAATACACGTTAGTGTGCAAATGAAATGACTGCCGTCATGAGAAAAGGGCCCTTAAGGTCAAAATTTCACAAACTCACTTTTTTGTTAATTCTGATTAGTCAACTCTTTCTGAATACAAATATACAAAGATATCCAAGATCTTGTGTGTTTTAAGCATTTTATGACAATTTTAGTAAGATATGTTAACACGACTTTGACGTAGCTCTTTAAAAACGTCACGATGTCACGACCGTCAAAATTTTTTTGGCATTACATTTTTTTCTTCTATACCTCCTTTCACATCGTCTTTAATTATTTGAAGTAGAATTAATTAATAAATTTCTACAATTCTAGATTTCTTACAATTTTAACAGAAGAGAAAAAAAAACATTTTGAATATTCAGATATAGTTTAAGTTCTGCACACTTCTGATGACTTCACATGCAATAACCCCCCCCCCCCCCCCCCAACATACATGTAAGATGGATACATTAAGGATATCTAAGGAAAACAAATACTTCTCCCCAACCTTTAAATACATCAAAGTTTTTTCGTAAGCAAACATGTAAAAAACATAAAGATGGTCAAATTCGATGCCTATGTTTCCACAATTTCGGGGCATAGTCAAATTGCATACACAAATTTATTTTCAAAAAGAGAAATATTTATTCTTTTTAATTAACCTTTTGCACGGAAATTTTATCGCATATTTACTGATATTACTTATTAAGTATCTTCATAGTTCTGAAGCAAGTTTAAAATCAATTATAGCTGTTTTTGAAACTCGAGTGTTACATGTATTGTGTTAAATTATTGTCATGATTGCTCTTCTCTTTTATACGTTATCAACACTTCATTTTTTATAAAATTACCAATGGAAAAAAAATCGTCTTCGACTCTCTCAATGAGAAGTAATTACAACTACAAGAATGTGGACAGTTGATTTGAGAGAAAAGATTTTAACAAAAATGGCATCTTATATTTATGGATTTAAATTTAAATCCATTAAGTATGATTCCCTCTATTTCTTACGAAAATTAATTGTAATTCACAGCTGTATAGACACAGACAGGACTGAAATCAACTCGGTCAAATTCTAACCATGCAGTTTACCGATCTTTCGAAATCTTCAGCAACCTAAGAAAAATCTCGGATTGCACGAACTATATAATCATGATGATGCCAAACTCAAATACCATATAAGACGCTTTGGCTATAGCTTTCATCTATCGTTCTGGTGTACATTAACAATAATTTAATGACCTTTACTTACTTTTTACGATCAATTCATTTCATTAATTTATCAAATGAAAGATGTAAATAAAAACACTAAAATGCTTTCTTCGGCAATACCTGTACACGCGGGCTATAAAGATAGCCACATTACAGAACGCGGGTTACGTTAATTTTTTCGGTATTGATCGCTACCTTTTGTTTAGGTTTATTGTTTTAAAATAGTCGTACACACCTAATTAAGTGTATCAAATACGACAGACCAACACTGTCCAAAAGTCACCCCACGTGCTGAATCTACACTTCTATTTAATCGCTTTGTAAGTTCACGCATACCGTGGTATTTTTGTGATGCGATTTTTATAAACCATAATCGTTGAAATAATTAAATATTATATCAGCATTATTCACTTTTTTTCAAAATGCAAGATTGCAGGTAAATTTCAATAAGACTTCTGCAATAATTATGTTTATCTTTTGCACTAATTGGTGGTACAGTGCCGATAAACGTAGCTTATACTCAGTGAGAAGTAACAATTTTAAAATGTTGACTAAATTTAATTTTCTTATTATCGATGTTAAACGATGATCTCTCTCTCTCTCTCTCTCTCTCTCTCTCTCTCTCTCTCTCTCTCAAATATCGGCCAAGTGATTATCAATTTTAAACAAAATGACAAATTAAATGATAAACGTTTATAGAGTGCATAAAGTTGCATACGGTATTCCGAAGTTTTAAGAAATATCGCGATTCTCGGATTTTTTTTTTATTGCTGTACATTGTAACAAACACACATAAACATTGACTTCAGTATCATCGAAATTTGCTTCTTGTATAAAAAAGAAAAGATGAGAAACCATCATCTATGAAGCCAAATTGTATTGCTATGGATGTTATTAATTGTAAATGTCGCACATGTAGTGTTTATACATGTATTTATCGATAAACATGAATTGATTTATAAAACGTAAATTTTATCGACTTGATATCAAACGTATTGTAGTACATGTATAATGATTGCATTTACAAACCTATTTAATTTAAGGAATTTTGAATCGATCATGTATGTAACTGACTGGAGATGAACATAATCATATAAAATGCTATAAATCCATGTGGTGAGTTTTCAGGCATGTTATAACTGATTTTTTTTTTATGTAAGTTAGCTCAAAAAGTACACATGTGGATTTGGGTTGTTAAACTGCACAAAAAAAAAAATATGTTGCGCTCAAATAATAAACAAGTTTTTTTCATTCGTACAGGTATTTTTAAATTTATATTTAAAAAGGCACTTTACATGAAAATTTCACCAAGAATCAGATTTTTCCATGAAATCAAATGCGACATATCAGAGTAGATTTTTATCCTGTCAAGATATTTCTCAAACTCTTCTTATCCGTTAATTATAGCTTTTTATTCGTTAAATAATTTCAAAATTTGATCGCAAATTGTAATACACGTAGAATATGCTAGAATTTATTTTGTATGTTTGCGGTAGCACTATAATTGAGACATAGCTTCTCTCGTGTTCCGTCCGACTAATTTAATCAAAGTACTGAAGAACTGACGGGAGTTGATTTTGTCGATGTTTATTTATTTTAAAATCAATGATATGTTATTTTGCATGACAAGTACATGTATACGTAGTTTGTAATTTGAATTACGCATATTTTTATAATATGAATTTTTGAACTTTTTCGACTAGAATGTCGAGAAACCTCCATATGAACCATGTTAAATAATATTTAAAGATAAAATTAATTCAATCAAACTATGTATCAGTGGTAGAAATATTTCTCGAAAATTGTTTGGATCCAAGCAATATTTAACTCTAGTCTCGTTCAACCAAACGCTCGGCTGACACCGACAAGGGTTTACGGAGACAGCCGGGCGTCGAGTTGAACGAGACTATATTGAACTCTGGCGTAGGAATACATACGACTACAAAAATATTTAAATTGTTCGAACCATTTAAAATCTGACTATTTTTAAAGTATTTGTAAATAAGTTTCCTTGAAAAACAATGCTTTAGCATACATTACATCGAATTCATCAATTATTTTCAAGAACTAAGTCTTGTCAGGAGCAATGATTTGTGCTGAGGTCCAAACAATGTTTCACTTTCGGTTTGTCCGCGTGACTGCATAGGAGAGTTGATTAAAAATCAACTCCCAAAAAGTGTAGAATCGTCTCCCGGGAGGGAACTTCCAAACTTATGATTTGAAATATTTGACTTTTATTGTTTCACAGTAATTACTGCACCGATAACTGTTAGATTTGAACAATACTGCTCTGCATCGATTATGTAGGTCGGTAGGTCTCAGCCTTCAACCCCTCTTATCAACAAAGAGTGTGCAGTGTAGGTTTATTTTGTATTTTTTTTTCTTTATTAAATCATACATGTATTGATTATGCAAACTAAAGTTCTATAATTTTACTCAGATTACTTTATAACTCATCATCGGAAATCCACGACCAGTCTCGCATTAAATTATGCGAGACGGGTCTTTGGTTTCTAACAATGATTTATGAAAAAGTGATTTCCCAATTAGAGCATTTTTTCATCATACACTAGAATGTAAATTGTAGTGTTTCATAGCGGATGCAAAAGCAGCAATTTAATGACGTCTCAGCATCATCTCGTGTGCAATATTACGCGTTCGAAATGTGTAGATATTGACGATAAATGTGTATATTTCATTTATAAAATGTTTATTTTTTTAATCAACATGTAATATTGGAGTGAAAAAAAATATCAATCGCGGTATTAAAACAAGGTTAGACTCTAATTATTCAGAAAACACAACACAGACGCAGAAAAAATAGAAACAGAAAATAAAAAAAAAATGCGTTTACAATGCTGCAACTTTGACGTCGTTTTCTGAGCATTGTGACGTCAAAAGATAAGGGCCCTTTTCTCATGACGGCAGTCAAATTATTGTTTGTCATATTGTATATTAATAAGTATGTTGATTATTGTAGGGCTGATTCCATATATACTATAGTCCTGGGGTCAGGCAATTAAGTGAGAATAACCCACAACCAGACTTGTTTTCCTTAATAAAACACCGGCTACATAAATACGTTGGTCTTAATTATTTCTTTGATTAAGTGCAACTTTCTTTCGAGCGCTATTGTCAGCAATTTAACGCTTTAACTCAATGTAGCTTTAATTGTTATACTGACATCGAATTATTATGAGATCTGAATAAACTTGAATATTTTAAGGGTTGATGTAAATAAATGTAAAATGAAAATCCATTATCATATTTTTAAAACTTAATCATGCAGCCAATCTTGGACTTTCGGATTGATCCGTTTAAAATCCTGTCTTTGTTTGTTAAAGAATGCATACTATTTAGATTGTTATATGTCCGATATCAATAATATTGAATAATCGGGCGACATGATTTGTAATTGTATGCCTTATACGAGGAATATAGACCCTGCGTTACCTTTTACGAAGTATGTATTATCAACATTATCAATATTATTAATCAGTGAATAATGTCACGGAAAATCATTCAAAGAATGACAATATTAACGAAATATGTTTCTTCTAACAATAGTGCTTTGATTAATTGTTATTTTGCTACATATGCTGTGTATTTATATAAGGTATAAGGAATTATTCTTTGAGTATTATGAGGTGATAATTTCGGTCGGGGCGTGATCAAATCCAATAGAGCCCGAAGGGCTTTATGTTAGATTTGATCACGCCCCGACCGATATTATCACCTCATAAATATTCAAAGAATAATTCCTTATTACTTATATCTCTATGATTTTAAGCCATCGTATGATTAAATATATAAGTATAAATAAGCAAACCCCGCTGGCGCCTCAATTTGGCGTCATTTGTATTATGGGTAATATAGTACAAAATCGATACGTAGTGTTATCACAGTCAAAGACACTGGAAAATGTAAATATATGCAAATGTGTTACACCAAAGACATACATAACATTTATTTATGTCCCTAGTTATACATTGACTAAATTCATGAAGCAAACAATTTTCAGAATTCGGCATTTTTGTTCGTTAAAATACGGGTTTAAACTCAAACAACAGTAAATCTAGTCATCCAGGGTTGATAAGAAAATGAAACAACAGAAAAAATGTTCATAAAACAATGCTGAAAAAAGAACAGTTTTCATACGATCTTCCTGTATCTCATATAGCGGGTTGACCCCGTAACGTCACAGTTCATCTTGCGCCAAAACGGCTTGATTCAAAACTCTTTCAGGTGTGAAATCGGGTTTGTTGATCGTTGCTCCCAAGCAGACGAAATCGTAAAAAGACGCATAATTTCATATTTCGTGAATTAAATAATGTGTATTGTTTATTTTTGAAGGTTAACCATTCAATATTTTATGTTTATAAAGTTGTATTTTGTTTGCTGACAATTAAACAGACACAACTTTACATTTTGTTGACAGTGTTTATTTTGGAAATCCCCGTTCTATAAATAGATCAATCAGAAGCGCCGATATCTCATCAATCGAATAAATATTAAATGATAGTGTTTCCTGCCTTGAAGGAAAGGGGTTGTACTATTTCACCCATGTCTGCCCGTTTTGCTATGTGTTAGTTTGTCTGTCACGAATTTCGTTTGCATTGCCACGTGATAAAATCTTCTGTAAAGCCCTTTGTTCATATTCCGGTGACTTTTTTAACATTGTTGTTTGTTACTTGTATTCACATTTGAAAAAGGCAGACCATTAAAAGCTATTAAGGTATCCCACTCCTCAATGTTGTTGTATCAAGATTTTCTTGAGAAGTATATCATTGAAATCTGTAGACAAAACAAACTTAAAAAATACAAAGATAATGGGGGACCAGAATCCATCCCTCTGAGTTATGGCCCATTTAATTTGACCTTTTTGCACTTAAAATGCAATTTCATCCTGATTAGGATTAGTTGTCAGAATTTTTTATTAAGCAAACTTATTTCTTCAAATATTGTTTTTAATTACGTACAATGGTCACACACTGAATAGAGGGATTACGAAAAAAATTTGAACAAAGCTGCATAAATTTTTGTGTGACCCTTTTGCACTTAAAATAGACAATTTCTATAATAGTTACAATTTGATTTGAAATAAAAACTTTCTGAATATCAAGAATTTTATAAGATTAATCCAGTTTGCCTAAATATGTATTCGGTATCATTTTGACATAATATAACATGGGGGTCAGTGATGTCAAATTTTAGATATAGGGCTTCAAAGGTAAAATTCTCGCAAAATTTGGCTTAAAAAAAATTCAGACATGTTCTATATATATGCATGATTTTATGCTAAACGGCTCTCACATTCTCAAGATTTGATTTTGTACATGTCACACAGAACCTATAAAATATGTTACAAACCTATCAAATGTTAAAAATGTGAATAATGAATAACGTATAATAAAA
The DNA here is from genome assembly GCA_015776775.1 of Magallana hongkongensis. Lineage (NCBI taxonomy): Eukaryota > Metazoa > Mollusca > Bivalvia > Ostreida > Ostreidae > Magallana > Magallana hongkongensis. The sequence goes on along the minus strand of VIAA01000043.1, from coordinate 714,032 downwards.
AGAAAAGTATATTGAAAATTCATAAAATTGCTTGTTTCTGTAATTTTCGTCTAAAAAGTCTTCCGCACGAAAAAATAGTTCCCCAAAAAACTTGCTTGTTTCTTGAATTCAAATGGATTTTCTTTATGAATGTTGTGTAATTATGAAATAATAATCTATCTGTGATGATTAAATAAATAAAATCATATTCATTTTAACTATAATGATTATCTGCGCAATGAAATCAAAACATGAGGAGTGAGATACCGGCCTTAAAATAACCGTGTTTTTAATGTTTTCAATAATGAACGCGATACGCTTTTGCGGTAATCAAATGTGAAGCCATGAAAAAGTTAACACAGAATTGAACGTTTTTTTATTTCATACGTTTATACAAAAATACATGTTTTGTAAATCTAACTATAACACACTCTTTGTTAAGTATGCCATATAGGAGGATTTATTTTTGTACCAATTTACGGATAAATTAAGACTCTGTAAAGACTCTGTAAAGTTTATTTTTAGCGAAAATTATCGAACAAATGATCGTCAAAGTACTTTTAGCAACTGGTCATCATTGATGGTTATATAACACTCGTTGTTTAGGCATGCTCTATGGTGGTATTTTTTTTTTTAAATCGATGTTAATTTGCTCTTAAATGTCGAGAGTAGTTATTTTGTTATGTTCACATCAGAGCGGGGGTATCACAATGGGCACTGGCTCCTATGTACTTTGTTTTATCTGTGTTCAATTAATCAAGGGATTTTTTTTATCAAACTGCACATAAAATTGACACGCGGTATGTGCAATAATTTCAATAACCTTCAAGTAGACGCCTTTTAAAAATGAACGCGTATACATGTACAATTTGTTTAATATAATGGTTACTATTACGTATTTAATATTAATTGTTCTTTCAAATGTATGATGAAAATTTTATTTTAAAGCAGGCCATGCTTTTAACAGCAAATCCTATGTGTTCAATTTTTATAAACTGTTTTGCCGCATTATATTCATCATATTTATGTCATAATCTTGAAATCATACGAATAAACATTACGCATAATAATTAAAAAGAAAGCTAAAAGATAATAAATATTCTAAATTGGAATGATAACTGTATATGTTTATTATGAACGTCATCAATATTATCATTAATATCACATCAGAAGACAAAATTAATATTCATTTCATTCAAAGACACTTTTTTCACTGTTGATTGGTTTTGATTTAAAATGTAATGTATTCGTTAACGTTTTTGTATGAATAAATAAACCCCACGATATGGAGCTATTTCTAGTAGTGTGTATTTTCAAAATCTAATATTTCCTTCATTCCCGGTGTTTTTTTTAAAATATAATCTACATTGTTGTATTTTTTGGGCAACGTGTAGTGTGTCTTAATAAATTATGAACATGACATTGAAATTGTTGTTTTATTTTCTAGAATAAATGCTTTTACATGTTTTGCTTTTAGTTGTATGCATTCATGAGACATGCAATCTCCCTTGCATTTACACACTTTGTTAACTGATACTCAACATCAAAGGGGTTAGGGAATTTATATTAATTGGCTGATTAAGAAGATGGGTGAATAAGGAGTGTAAACTGCCCATATGAGGATAGATAAGATTCTATAAAAATAAAATATGAACAAATCTCAAAATATATCCAATAAACGACGAAACAAGACAGACTGAATTCCAGGCTCAGATACTTCAAAAATTCCTCGATAATTACAGACCCTTTTCCTGTGTACATGACTGTATGTTATAACATCACACATGCGCAAACCACACAATGTGCTGATCGAGGAATACCAATTATCGCATTGATTTTAGAAACGGGGCGTTTTTGTAGGAACGGATGGAAACGCTGTTAGTTTCTTTAGCTACTGTGTTGGATGAAGTGCCGCCGGGGTTTTCAAGTAGATGCATACGTTATGCACTCTGTATGAATGACACACGTTTCGATGTGCATGCGAAGTAAGGTAGCACTGTCCGTGCAAAATAATACATGTGCCTTGGACATCTTTTCCAAGAATAAATATATTTGGTATTTCATTGATTTTTTTGTTTCATTCTTTATTACTACACTTTACTACAATGTGTAGTTCAAGCAGTTAGAAGTGTAGTCTGTGTAACGTGAATGCCTCGATCGGAAAGCAACAGACCGTAACTTTCTTAACCGGTATATATACATGTACCCCAGTAGCAGTAGATGAGCGATCCAAACTACATATAATATGGCGACCCAATGGTTTTATGAATTCATGTCAGCTTTAAAAAGAAAATATGATAATTATCTTAAAAATTTGGTGAATTAAAATGTAGAATCTAAATTCAGCATACATCTTAATCCTTCGACGTTAACCAAAAATAAAATTATAAAGAATGACTAAATCAATGTTTTGCAACTACAGACACCTGTTCCTGTTGGAATATTTACCTCACAATATAATAATAACACAACGTGTTTACTACAAATTCCGTAGATTATTCCTTTCCGTGAATTGGAATCATTTTCGCTTTCAACATTAACAAAGCTGACAAGTGTTTATAAACATCTACGATAATTTATCTACAGTTGTTGTCTTCTATCTTCTATATACTGGTCTCGGGCAGAATACAGACATTAATACCATACCACCTGTTATTAAAAAAGTAATCGGTTTTTAAGTATTGCAAAAAGAAAGCATGGTGATCGTCAACCCAGAAAATCAAAAAATCACCCTTCTAAAAAGATTAAAGTTTTGTTTTACACATGTACCATGTAGTGGTATTTTTATCTTCCTCAAAACCCGATAGTGATACGTACACAAATGACGTGCAGACGGAGAGCAATGCCTGAATGCTATTTGTGAAGATCTGAGTGAATAAATCACGAAATCATTTTCTAAAGAACGTCTTTTGATAAAATAAATCGGAGACCTCTAAGTATAATATAGTGCTATATTATTATACTCCATGCCTCTAATGTTTGAAACGAATATCAATTCAACTTCCACAAACATAAACCAGGACTAACCGAAGCCAAAATAGTAAGCATATTACATAAATAAAAAAAACAAAATTAGACACATTTACATGTAGATTGGCCTGCGTGCGGCAGAAGGATAAAACGTACGCTCAACTAGGACCTTGGGTCGCCCGAAAATAGTTCTTCAAAATAAGTGTATCAATAAGCACTTATGGAACTCTTTTACAAGTAAAGATAAGAATGTATATCTATTTTCTTTTTTATATCGATTAGGAGACCAGGGTTCACCGTAAGTCTTAAATCAATTTCGTAATATACTAATTAATACGGAAACAAAATTCACCTACTGCCATTTTACAATATGAAGATCTATCAGAAGTGATCCACAGAGAAAGACAAGAGGTCACCTTAGGTGGAATATCAATGAGTGGACCATCATCCATATGAAGACCAGAAGTCATATTATGTCAATTTTCAAATTAAGGTGTAATATCCCTCTGCTATTAATTTTGCCATAAATTTAAAAAAAAATCATATTGATTTTCATCAAAGTCAATATCAATCGATTCATATGAAACAAATTTTAAGTGATGAAGAGCTGCTAGATTTTTCCAAAATTGATAAAATGTATAATCATGATATGAAGAAAACTAGACATAGTGATTAGAAAAAAAAATGTTTACCATCGCAGCATAAAATTAAAAATCCAAAATGTATATGAAAATAATATATAGTATATACATTTTCAATTCATATTACAAAGCATATTGAAGCGCTGCATTTTAGTTCAGAATAGCACTTTGTTGTATAGGTTTGCAACAGAAATTGCTTCAATCAGCAAGAGTTATCTTTCTTTATCATAGACTATTGAAGGTTTTACATACATGTTTTACATACAGTGCAAGAAAAATAATATTGCCACAGTTTCCTAAATTTCAGGAAAGGTTTTCTTTTTTAAATTTGGATAAGATAATAGTAAATTGATATATATATATATATATATATATATATATATATATATATATATATATATATATATATATATATATATATATATATATATATATATATATTTAAGAAATCCTAAAAATGTAAACCAGAGCATTTTGTTATGTAACACAAAAAGGGGATCAAGTGAATAATCTTCCAGGATTGGTATGATATCAAAACAGGGATATACTGTCTTGAATCAAATGAGCTGAGATATTAGGGTTTTTTTCTTCAATTTGTTTTCCCATATCTGCTCCCTCAGAATAGAAAAGCTTTATTCAATTTTAAACATTTGAAATGTTATAAGTTTTAATCAAACGATTTCAACTAAGTCTAAAATTTGTAATTGTCTTGGTCACATTTTTCCCATTGGCAATTATAATTCATTCAGCTCTGTAAACGAGCTACTGGCACTGTACCAGTTATCGGCTATAATTTTACGTTTTCTTTTCGTGTTTCATTATTTCTTGATATACTGGAATAAAACTTTTCATACTTTAAATTGTGAACTCCTTATTTATCCAACGGTTAGATTACATCATCATTTAGAACCCAACACATATTGTTTCTGTGCTTTTAGGCAAGCCCCGAATTTGCCTAGGTTTTATGATTTACTGTACCAGTTATCGGCTTCGTGATAATAACATAGTAAAATCCTTGTACATGTTGATTTTATATTCTGCAAAGTGTTGATTGAATTATGTCCCTTGCGGGGTCAGCCTATAGGTCGTAGGGGTTATTATACATAAATTAAACTCATAAAATTATTCTTTTATCATCATGCGGTAATACACACAATCGTACACTAATCAATGCATAATTATACAATCAGGCGTTCAACTGTCCCATGAATCTCTCGGAATTTAGTGAGTTCCTTTTGTTTATAAATGTTATATGTATTGATATTATATGTCAAATCAAAGAAAGGATATAATTACGTATTACAATGAGGTCATATTCTATTTTTAACTTATTACGTCACTTCCCCCACAGCTGAAAGTGCAAAGATGTAAATCAGCGGTAACCAATGATCGTTTAAAGCTCATGTATCAAACATATTCAAGACAGTTTTCAAGCAAACTTACTTTTCTTTATTAGAAACAGACGACTGAATTAAAGAATCTCGGATATTCGCGCGCTATAGACCCGAACCCCCAGTTTAGCCGATAACTGGTCTTAGCCGATAACTGGTTCAGTACCAGTATAGATAGAGAAATAAAAATATTCAATCCAAATATTCTCTGGCCTAAAACATCAAACATGTACCGTACATGTACTGAACAAGTACATAAAATTTAGTTATATTTAAATAAAAGAATAAATCAATCGGGAGGGGGGAAAGGGGGAGGAATAGTCATGTAGATATTGCCTCATAAATACTTTATCATTATGATTGGGACCATGCACCACCTCCCTTGTTGTTACATGCATTAATAATTGTGAGTTAACAGAAACAAAGTGAAATTATTTTCTACAGAAGTTATCTCTTTTATCAGAGGGACATTCCACCTTAAGATGTTACTATAAGTCAGGCATTGTAGAGATACCAGGGCTACGATTTACAAAATAATTTACGACGAACGACCAAATTGATGAATGCTTATTAATCCCAAACTAATCATTCTCCTAGTCCAATGGTTGCAAATTATAATTATGGAAATAAAAAATAATTGTAAATTATTTAATTAGTTTTTAATAACGACCACTCTATGAGACTGAAAATAGTCACGACTTTGTCGTAAGTTTTTTTTTTGTAAAAAGCAGTCCAGGGGTTAAATTAAGTGAAATGTCCATATAAGATCAAAGGTCACCTTAGGACCTAAATAATGAACAAAAATGTGAATAAATAGAGCAGGGGGTCACTTAAGTGAAATATTCATAATGATCCCAGAGGTCATCTCAGGTCATAGGAATTTTATTAGTCTATAGGGAAAGAAAAGGTCGTCTTAATATACTTTTTAGGATGGAGATTCACCAGAAGTCATCCACTGTAGAGAGACCATGGATCATAATTAATACGCTATCAATTGAGGTAACCTAAGGTCCTTAATCAGTGTTGTTATAATTTTGTTCATCTGTATAAAGAAAGGTCACCCTATGTCATTTTTGAAGATTGATATTCAGCAAAAGTCATCCACTGTTGGAGACCACCTTAACCTGAAGTGGAACTTTCATAAGGAGACCCAAGATTACCATAGGTACTGAATCATTAAAATTCATGTTATAATCTTGTTGTTTTATATAGAATTACCCTAGGTTTAATGCAATATCTAATAGAAGACCTTTATGCATTTTGAAGATGGAGATAAGTTCACAAGAAGTTAACCAGTGTAGGGAGACTAGAAGTCACTTATATCGAATACCAATAAGGAGACAAGAGGTAACCATAGGTCTTAAACCAATAAAATAATGGAATTTTTCTCTATCAATTTTTTTTATGAAAGATTAATTCTAAAAAGATCTTAAGTGGATATGATGGTTGCTACATTTACCATTAAACATCCTTAATACATTACTTTAAGCTCACCTGAGCTGAAAGCTCAAGAGAGCTATTCTGATCACATTTTGTCCGTCGTCCGTCTGTCCGTCTGTCTGTCCGTCTGTCTGTCCGTCTGTAAACTTTTCACATGTTGAACTTCTTCGCTAAAACCACTTAACCTTATTCAACCAAATTTGGCTCAAAGCATTCCTGTGGAAAGATGAATATAAACTGCAGAAATGAAAGAAATATTTTCATTGAAAGCGGAGAAAACCTCAAAACTGCAAAAAAGGGGGGTGCATTTTAAAAAATCTTCTTCTCAAGAACTACTGAGGCAAATTACACGTAATTTAGCATAAATAATCCTTATGGGAAGGAGAATATAAATTGCAAAAATTATGGGCTAATTATGTTTCAAATCTAAGTTATCACGAAAATAATAAGAAAGAAAAGGCGTGGTTCAAGCAATTTATAGCATCCATGAGTCTTGGTAAAATGGGGGTGTGTTCTCCGAACGCCTACTCCTCAATTAAAAATAATAATTGGTTAAGGCAATTATGGGGCCCTCTAAGGGGACACAGGTAGACTTTACCTGTATATACCTTGGTTACAGTCAGAGGTACATTGTATAAATGAATAGATAAGTAGTAGATAAATAGTAAATAAGCATAAATATACAATATATACAATGAAGATAGGAAAAAGTATAATAATGGAGGACAGACTATTATATCAAACTGTATATTTTGATAATAAAATAACATAAAGTTCACAAAACTTAATAGTATTTGGTGCTGACCAGTATTTATCATCAAGATATTTACGTCTAAATGTCAATAGTTCTTTACATTCCAGAATATAATGAAATTCGTCAGCAATTTGACCAGAATTACACAGTTTACACACTCTTTGGTTTAAAGGTGTATTGTACCATCTCCCAGTCTCCAATGGGAGATGGTGATTTGAGGTTCTAAATTTCATAAAAACCTTTCTGAGCCCAAGTGGCAATATATAAATGTAATTTTCATAATTGAAATTTTTCTTAAAAATCTTGTAAATTTGCTCTTTTGACGAGTCATTAATGTCACTAGACCATTTATGGATATATTGGTCTTGTAACCTTTGTTTTACAATTGTAGAAATTCACTTTACATTTACAATATTTTGTTCATACCAAATATTTGAAAAACCACACATATCTAAAATATTTTTAACACCTACAATCCAAGAGTTTGACATATTTCCCCTTTGATATTGCAAGACCAAAAACTTATATAAAACAGATACAATTTTGCTCTCAGAGTTTGTAAATAACTTTGACCAGTAGGAAATCATTCTGGTATATACATTGATCCATAAAGGGAAACGACCTGTTTCCCCGTAAACCATATTAGGATGGTGTACTTCTTTTTACGTTAAAAACATATTTTAAAAATTTTAAATGTACACGTTCAATAACTTCTATATTTTCGTAACCCCAAATTTCGCACCCATACAATAACACTGGGACTACAATTTTATCAAATAAGTCAAACTGACAATCGACAGGTAAATTAAATTGTACATACATATTAGTATCTGTGCAAATATTGTATATATACTGGTATGAATTATAATTTTTAAAACTTTATGTCATTTTGAATTGTTATTTATGTTTTAGACAACCATGTATTTATGAGTTTGTTATAAAACAATGCTATGTGTCAAAATAAAATTGTATATAAAATGTTATGCAATTTTAAAACATTATTTTATTGTTTTAAATTTTATGTAGTGCTAATATATTAAATAAATATATTAAAATTGATTCAATGTTTTCTTCTTATGCAAAAATTTTAATTAATTATGAAGACATTCAAGTTCTTTATTCCAAGAGACAAATGTCTCATAGGTTATACATATGAACATATACATATTGAATAAACAGTAAGAAAAACAAAGTGTACATAATCAATTTGGATAATTCACATGAAGAGTTCGTTGCTTGTTTGCATAATATAGATATTTACCTAAATTACACAGTTCTTTAGTACACTGTATTAGAGGTAGATAATAACTGTATAACTTTATAGACACTTGGTTTTCGGGAGTAGTATTTTTTAATATACATATCTCTTAAACTACAACATTTAACAAAAATAACAAACTGTTACATTATTTTTCATTCAAGGAAACACAGGTAAAGTCTACCTGCGCCCCTTTAGAAGGCCCCATAATTGCCCAGTATAATTGAATAATGATAATTGGGCAGTAGGCGTTCGGAGAATCAGCCAAAATGGGTAGGCATGACCGGGCCAGGGCAAAACAAAAGATTGACAGTTATTAATCTGCCAATCTCATTAAAATTTCAAGATATTTACTGACCAGTATATTTGTATTCGCTGTAAATATTGCTGCAAAATAATGCGTAATTGGAATTGACGATTGCCGATCTGCCCCGCCTTTTATTTTGCACCGGCCCGGGTTTGCTTACCCATTTTACCAAGACTCGTATTCCATAATTCTAAAACGAGGTTCTTTGTTTAAAGCAGCCTTGACTCTATATGATAAACGTGTCGATCTGACAATGATGAATGTGTTTGTTGTGCAACAGTTCGTGTACGAAGGGAATCTTTGAAACATGCAAAATACATTGTTGCCGATTTTGTGAAGTAAATTGAGGCTACATATTTCAATGCGTTGACAGTTTTCACATATGACGGTGGTGTTAGCTTGTTGTGATGTTCGTTTCGTTTTCATTTATGCTCCGCGTTAACCTGGGAACTGTCGCTTGTATTTCCTGATTTTTACGTATCAAATCAAACAGAGACTTCGGTAAATCAAACAGTTCACTGTTTACCTGCGCAAATTAAGCAACATCTGATGTATTAACAAAGAACTAAAATGCAATTCATTCAGGCTATCGGTAATTCGGTATCATCTTTTGCGTAATGGTAGAATAACAGATTATACACTGTAAATTTTAGCACTTGAAACATGTTTGTTCTTTGAGACTTGACATTGTGTTTACTGTTATTAAAACAAGAAAACAATATGCACAATGCTGAAATAGTACTGTTTTAGATTTTACCCTATAACAAATGGGCTATTTTTAGATGTTTACCTTATAACAAATGGGCAATTTCTTGTGTCTAGTGTCGTTGAATATGGTTAAGGAAAGTCTTTATGTCTGAAATCATCGTTTTCGTTAAAGCATAAATAGTTAGCAATTTCTTTTAAAATTATATATTTAATGTGTTTTTCTTGGTATTCCGATAGATTTGATGTTTAAGATTATACCGATATTAGCTTAATATTTTTGAGTGACCCAAATCTTATATATTGTAAATGACTCAAGTTAAAAAGTATAGTGTTATGTTCGTCTGTGGGTTAAGAATGTATAAATTTCTAAAGAAATTGTCTAAAACATGTACTAGCCTTAAATTATATGATTTAGTTATCTGCAAAAGTTCATGTTATGAGATAATCCTCAAAGACAACGTAATTTATTTGTTTCTGTGTGAAATATGACAAACATGAGAAGAGGCACTCAGAAATATGCATTCAAACCGAATAATCAAATATACAGTGCAAGGTTACGAACCCACAATTTCGCTAGCACATAAGTGCATATTAATACACATGTATTAATATCCTAAAACACAGGAGCACTGTAGGTTAATGTGAGCTGTTCTTATCACTGTCCGCCGAGTGTCAAATTCCTGAAAGGCATATACATTGTTTTGGGGAAGAAAAGTGCTCTTTTTGATCTCATACAATAGTCTCTATGAATATCTTTATTTGGTTTTATATAAATTTTAGTTGTTCTTGTCTTTTGTACCACATATATTTGCACTTCTTTATTATTGGTAAATGGAACTTGAAATCGTATGCAATCACGTTTTATCTTTATAATTTCATATATGAATATTATTATATTGAACATATATAATTTATTAGAAATTTATTAGAAAATAATATAAACATTATAATAAACCTAAGCGTTATTCTGATATTTGATTGTAAACATACATCATGGTAAAATTCGCTCTGACCGTCGGAATTGGGCCGAGTTGTTTAAGAAAACTAGAACGTGTACGATGGAATCGGGCGTGTTCATATATTAATTTTCTTAAATATTAGATGCTTTCTTCAGTAAGCACATTCTGACCGGTCAGAAAATTCCATAAGTTAAATATAACAGAAAAATCGTCGCCGCTTTTAGTGCATACACCCAATGTACAACATAGTATACACCCCGCATGTTGTGATTTACGTGGTGCCATAAGTATGGAATAAACTTTTTGTAAATGTATTTAAAGTAGCTTATTAAGCATGAAGTTTACCAAATGCAGCGGGTGCCTTCATTCTCCTGCATTTTTGTTGTTGTTTAAACAAAACAATGTAAAAAGTGAAGCTACTGTTACCTTTCTTCTGCATTGAATGTAATGGATTTTAAATACCTGTCATTGTTTGGTAGATCTAGCTAACTGGGTCTTGTTTAACTGTTGCTGTTTACATGTAGCACACATCTATTTGTTGTATACTAAATCTGCTATACATGACTTTTCTTTTATCAATTCAAATTAATAAGAATATCTGAGCCTATTTTGGACATTATCATTGTATGTGACATAGGTTACGTAAAAATGTGTACTCTGTACAAAAGAAATCTTATTAATATGCGTAACAAGGCCTCCGTGATTTAAAAAAAAAATATCTCAAGCGACAATTTCATGATAACAAGAACGTTAACTAGAAGATTCTAGAACTACCCCCCCCTCCTCTCGCTCTTTTTCTCTCTCTCTTTCTATGACTCATACTTCCAAGATGTTCTACGATATTAAATAACTTGGGAATGTCTACGCTTTATAAACTTCGAAGTAATGTGTAAAGAACCCTAAACTACCCCAAGTTATGTTTTGCTTGTAAAACATAAATAGATATGAGATTCATTCCTTATATTTTAATTTTCAAAACTATAATCAGAAAATAACCCCACCTGTACGAAATTTAAACATAACATTAAGCGGAATTAATGCGTTTTGCACGCACGGCGTATTTTAACTAACTGCAATAGGTCACCTGAGTACAAAAAAAATAGAAGAACAGCGTTGTCCTGTTTAATACATGTTATACTGCTTTTGGATTTTTCTAATTGATTTTAGCATCTGGATCCAAACTATCAATTTATACAGTTATACATTTGAGTCAAAGCACTTCAAACTTCATACAATTAGCAGTACGTGTTGTTAACATATAAATCTGCGTCTTACAAAAGAATTTACGACAAAGACACAGATATTTTCAGTCTTATGGAATGTTATATAAAGAATAAAACTTAAACAGAACTGTATATGCACAACCACTATGGTGTCTATAATAATATTCTACAGCCATGAGAATAAAACATGATTAGTTTGTAATTAATAAGCATTCATTAATTTGGTCGTATGTCGTAACTTCTTTTTAAAACGCAGCCTTTACAATCTTTACTGTAAACTACAAAACCCCGTGGAATTAAAAATAAATAAAGTCAAATATAACGGCATATATATCTTGCCGTCATATCTGAAATAAAGGATAGTTGGTGTTACGTCACTATGGAGATATGTGAGTTGTTTCCCTGTAACCGTGTAAATGTTTCCCTGTGAATGCCTAACTGAATAAGTTTTTGTGAAATCGCCCATGTAACTTTTTCCTGGTAAATTTTGCTTAATATAAATAATTGATAAATAAGGCTTTCCTCATTTTAAGTCGCAGAGTCGAACACCTCATATCTGTGAAAATGACAGCTGATTATGGATTTCTTTTGAGATTTGTTTTAATGATAGGATTTGTTTCGTTGTTTCAACGGTAAGCTGTGTTTATCTTAGGAGGTTATATTCCCTTGTTTTCACCAGCAGAATAGGTCTCCTTTCAAATTTAGAATTATTCAAATTGAACAAAAATAACCAACCACCCCCCCCCCAAAAAAAACCCAACAAACAAATGCATTAAAGACATGTGAAGTAAAGGGAACCATTTGGATTTGTACCCAGAATGATTAGGTTTATTAAACCCGTATATCATGCATCGATTGTAAACAATACATTCTTAGTGAACAAACAGTATACAAGTTGGTTTTTGATTTGCTTAGACATTATAACAAGTACCTTTATTTTTAGCGATGCAAAAGTCGTAATACAATCATGCCGGCCTCGACGTCGAGGGCGAATTTAAATACGAGGCGATATAAAGCGTTACTCTTTTATGTCGATTGTTATGTAAACAAATCGTTTACATTATTTTTCATTAAAAATATGGCTTAAATGACTGGGAAAACTTATTATACACATATTTAGCATAACCATTGTTTAAATGCGTACACAAAATCTGATCTTAAATCGGACCAAGCAGCTTTACTTACATTGTTCGATGAATGGTAAATAATTAGACACTATACTATAAAGATATTTTTTAACTATCAACCATTACATAAAAGAGAATAGTACATGACAAAATATTTACCATACACCATATCAATCAGAGACTCAAATAAAGGCTATAAGGCTTATATTGGCTGAGGGTATACATGGGTATGATGCAGATTTTTATTTTTTATTACATAAATGCAGAAATAACAATTTTTTTTTTAAAATTTCATGTGAAAACTGAAGCCAGCTTCATTTAAGTTTTTCATTTCAAATCCGGCGTACTTTTGACACTCAAATGTATTGTGACGTCATCTTAAATCCAAATGTTCATGTTAATATGATATAAGATTTCAAACTGCAGATTAGAACAAAAATAGAGTAAAAGGTAAAACATACTCTGAAGCAATGGGCAAAGAGTTTAAAAAAAAAAAGATGTAAAGGGTCTAAAAATGGTTGAAATAGGTGTTGATGATACAGGGGATGTGAAAATGGTGTCCCATTGTTCATAATGTGATTGGATAATTTTTAAAGTACATGAATATATAATTAAGCTAAACATTCATCCAACTAGTATTTTATTTTTTATTTCCTGCGAAAATCGACTCTAGAGCATATTCTTTTCAGATAAAGTTTTTGTCGATTTTTTTTAATTCATCATAGCACGTCCTCCATATTTGCACATGTGTTTTAACATAGGGTAAGTCTCTAACGTATTATCCGTTTCAAAACTATTTATTAGTCAACAACTTTAAGTACTTTAAATTCTGTAAAATCGTGTTTCAGCAATCAACATGTCTATGTAAGATGTGAGAGTCTGTGTCCTACTGGGTATAGTGGGCATCGATGTGAACGTACATGTCCGTATCCACATTTTGGTTTTCGATGCCAAGGAAGATGTGGCTGCAGTTCAAAGTTTTGCCATCATAAAAATGGATGTCCGCATCGGGGTAATATTAAAATGATTGATAACTCAACATAAGTAAAAAGGGTGAACATATCATTTTTTTTCTAAATGCTACTTCGATTTCATAAAAATCATGTCAGTAAAAGTGGATGGTAAAGAAGATTTTAGGCTCTTTATTTAATTATTTATTTCTTTATTTCTTTATTTATTTATTTATTTATTTATTTATTTATTTTAAGTTCATAGTTATAGTATATGTAGCTTGTCAAAACAATAAGCAGAGAATAATTACTTTTTTGTTATGTTTTTCAGTCATTATATTTTTATACTTTGCAGTCAACTGCCAACCTGGATTCCAGGGTGAATATTGTGAAACACGATGTATTTATCCCAAATACGGATATGGTTGCTTACAACGCTGTATATGTCCAAAAAGGCTTTGTCATATTTCGACCGGCTGCACACCCAGAGAACATGGTAAATGCTCAATTGCTTTTATAATAATCTTTTTTATAATAGGATAACCTTTCTATTTGTGTATATTTTTTACAATGCCAAATAAACCACATTAAATAAAATTGTTTTTTTTAAAAAATACATTTAAACAGAGTTTAGTAAAAAAACTATATTTTTTGGCGGAAGGTTGTCCAGAAGAAAATGAACAATTTTCATAACTTAATAGTTAAAGAGTACCGTGACTTTAGCTTCCTCATTTTCAGCACAGACCAAACTCATAGAGAGTTTGTGTATAACGATATATTCATGATGTTCAGAAGAACATATCTGAAAAATATTTTGATATTTCTATTACTACATTTTTGCATATTTAGTTTATATTTTAAAGAAGTCAAGAAAAAAATTAACTCCATACCATATCTCAAATTTTTGAGATGTGAACCCTTCTTTTTTACTTTTGCATAAGACATTAAATGTATGTCTATTTGTATTAAAAGTTCTGGAAGATGACATTACTATTAGTTTTTTTATTTGCGTTATGATTTTATTTCTCAAAAATTGTATGACAATCTTAACATCTGCTGCTGAGTGTATTACGACTGGCATTTAAAGCCACAAGTATAACAAGGTTTTTTAAAGGGGCATGGTCACGATTTTGGTCAAAATTATTTTTTAGATTTTTATGTTTACAGTGTTTCAATAGGGCACTTTTTAAAAGCAACCAACATTTGAGTGTCACTGCTTGAGTTATAAGCGAGTTACAGAACCTAAAAATCTTTGCTATGTATATAAAACTTTTGTTTACATTTTGAATGTTGAAGTAAAAATTCCAGTTTTAGATCTAAAGTGAATGCGTTAAAAGTTAAAAACTGTTTATATATGCTTAAAATGAATATAAAGATGGACAAATTAGCTTGAACAGGACAGGCATATTGAACCTATGTAAACAAAAACAGGGCACGGGTCTTATTTACTTGTCTGAGAATTGTGGACCTTGTATCTTGCTTATATCTCTACGACTCACTCCCAAATTTCATTTGATCATTAGAAATGCATTCCTAAAGTATTGTAAATAATAAAAAAAAGAAATTAGAATTTTACCAAAATCGTGACCATGCCCATTTAAAATTTGACTTAGATATTACTATAATAGTCCCTACATGTGTTTAACTTCATATTGTATTGAAATCATAATTAGATAATAGTTAAAACTATTTTATTTGTTTTATTTCCTCAAATAAATAATTTCACCAATGATTCAGGAAAATTATCATTTCTGTTTGGGGTCCAATATTTCTTTTTTAAAAAATGGTATGTGACATGGTTCACAAATAAAACAAAAGGACATTTTAGGTCCCCATTTTTACATCCAAGTGGTTTTCAAATGATTGACATTACTATTAATTCAGGTGTCAACATCTATAAAGTACCTCCGAAACTGCTCCTTCAGCCAACCTTTCTCGCCAAAAGATTTTTACATTAGACTTAATTGGCAGAGATCATTTCCACCACTTTTCGTCACAATTCAAGACCCATTTAACTAATGTATTCAGTACATTTAGGAGCTCTTTCAATCTGTCATACCAAAAGGACCAGAGTCCCCCTTCTAGCAGTTATCGCCTTTGAAAGTTTCTTAATTTTGCAAAAAAACACCTCCGACTTTTAAACCTAATATCGTATGATTATTTAACTTATTCAAATTGAAATGTTCACCCTTACCAGTCAAAGTTTTTGAATTTTTCTATAAAGTAACGCAGAGAACATTTTTAATTATTTTTATTGAAACAAAATACTAAAAAAAAATTATGAGTTAGGAAAACCTCAAATTGTTCGAGAACACTAGAGTCTACTAGTTTTGATTAGAGTTCTTAAAAGGGAACAATCGTAAATTGAACAATTATGATTCGATTCAGCAAAGTTTTTGATAATTTAGAAAGTATGATTAATCTGAAATATATATACTCTGGTTTTCACAAATATTGCGATATTTAGGTGAAGATGGCGATTCAAAAGGCCCAACAGCCAGGGTTTATAATTTTGCATAACATTTTAATAAATGAAAAAAAAGCCTTAGACAATCAATTGTAATTCGATTCAGCAAAATTTATTTATGATAATTAAGATGTGCTTAGGTCTAGAGAAATATTCTTTTTATCACGCAAATGGCGTAATTTAGGTCAAAATGGCGATTCAAAATAGCCGACAGCCAAACTTCATTATCTATTTTTTTCATTATATAAGGTCTTTTAATTCTATATGCAATATATTTTAGACAGCCTACACTATTGAAATCAAACTCCTCTGATATTCCAGAAAATTAACTGTCATTGTCTGACATTTACTGTACATTGCATAATTGACTGTATGTCACTGTACATGTAACGGACTTTCACTGCAACCTATACAATGCAGTACAATTTACTGCACCCCACTCTACGTTATTGTTGTACATGGCACTGACTAGCAGTGAATTCCACTATTCCGCTATGGGAAACCTGCATATTGTGACTATATATTGTGACCGCGTACTTCCTATCGACATTAACAATAAAATCTGGTATATTTCATAGATCTTCCCCAAAAAGTATTACCAAACAGCGTTGCGCAACGGGTTTGTGCGTATGCTACGAATCTGTAAGTCATAAGTTCCAATCCCGCTGGGCCTTTTATAATTTTTGTTTAATCAACAATTTTTAAACATGTTGTTTTGTTCAAATATTGTAAAATTTCAGAATTCTAAAACAGTGGAAGTATTTTGATTATAATGTACTTTTATCCACATCAATATCGACAAGTGTCCCATTCCACCTTAATTTGAAAAGATTTATAAGGAAAAATTGTCACTATTATTTTTTCCTTCAATTTTATACTTTCCTGGTTATATTTTTATTTTAGCATTATAATGAGCTCATCATGTACACCGAGCAAAGGTCGTTAAGATTGATTTAAGTTTTTGTTTATTAAATTTTATTTTTTTGTGATCAAAGAAAAATTATATTCTCTTTTTAACAACTTTCCAAGATGATAAAATACAGAATTGTTCATTTTAATTCTGAATTAATTTAGAAAACTACTTGAAAAGTGGTTTTATGTAATTATTGTTTATTTCATAGAATGTCGGCCATCATATTAAAGAATCGAAAAGTACACCCCACCTTAAACAGACAGGTTACATGTTTCTGGCTAACCCTCATTCAAATTGTTAACTCTGTTTATTCTCTATTTAATCCTCGGGTTTATTTATGTTTTGACAATCCAACATATGGGGCCCATGCTATCAATGGGGACGCTTTTGAAATGTTTTTTTTTTGCATTTGCATTCGATATTTTTTAATTTAATTTGTAGAATTTCAAACTTACATAAAATAAACATTTTTCCATTTAAAATTACTTAAAATAGATATTTTACGAGTTAGGTTATAAGTGATTATTGCAGATAAGAAGCATTATACATTTATATAATTCCAGTAAGCATCTATATTGGGATTATGTAACATGATAATATGAAGATCTAAACATAATAAAAGAAGACGCGCTCAAACTTTCCTATTCCAATATCGATGTTTTAAAGCATGTAATAAAGGCTTAAAATTTAAAGAAAAACTTTTAAAACTAAAAATAAGAACATTATCAAATTTATAAATTTTGATACCCTCGATGTTTTCGAGCCCAATGACTAAAATCAACTGAAAATGAGCAATAGTATTAATTTTAAGTTGGCCAGCATTTCTCTAACTAGAGATGGTGCTATCATACTTGATTCACAGTAACTGACTACATTATGTTTAAAATTACTGATGATAAAATTCACTTCTCAATTACAAATTGTGCTGAAAGGGGCATGGTAACGGTTTTGGTCAAAACTTTTTTTCTTCTGATTTTAATGTTAACAATGCTCCAGTCATGCATTTATAATAGGTAAGACAAATCTGAATGTCATTTTTTGAGTTATAGGCGAGTTACAGAGCTCTGTAAAGGAAACTTTTGTCTATGTTTTGAAATCAATGTTATTTCAATTCAATTTCAATTTTAGACGTAAAATGAATTCGTTTTCTTTGAGAGCTGTTTTTTATACTTAAAATGAAAAAGAAGATAGATAAACCACCTTAGAAAAGAGTTTTTACTGGTATATCTACACTACTATAATAAAATAATAGACTCGAAGTCTTGGGCTTTAATACCGATTAATCGGAAGAGTACTGTGTTTTGTTTTATATATTCTTAACATCATTGGTACTTGAAGATTACCAATTTGTTTTTATTTTTTCTCAATCAAGCTTCGCTAATTAATGTTCAACAAAAATTCCTCAAAAAATTCCGCATATCATCTGCATTTTTTGGATTTTACAATTTTGTGCATGCGCATTACATTCACGCTAAATCACGCGAGGCTCTTTATTTTATGTTTCCACAATATCATATTTGCATGGATAAACTCAAAGACGATAAAACAAATGCGTTTAAATTTTCATTGGAAATTTTCTGTTCATTAAAGTAAATAAGGGAGATAACTCTAACACAGTGCATTTACTATAAAAAAAAAAAACAAAAACAAAAAAAAAAAAACAAAAAAAAACCGAGTTTCGAATTTCAACATGGTGTGTAAAAAACGTTTGTTGCAGAAACGTTGATTTCTGCAATTATATAAATAAACTTTTCGAAAAAGGTATTTACAGCTTCAAAATTGTTTGTTATGAACAATTTGACTGTTATTTTCAATGCAACTTTATTAGTTGTGGAGCGATTCTGCGATATTTTGCTACATTACGGGTATATTGGAGGCATTTTAAGTGTGTTGAAGGCCTTTCCCCAGACACAGTTACATTATTCCAACTCAGCAGAGTGTATTGAAATTAATAGCACTAGGCTTAAAACTTGGTTATGCAAATGTCAACAATATATACGGTTTGTCGATGTATCTTTTTCGTAAATGTCCGATATCATACGCTATGTCAACCCGTGCACGCACGGGTCAAAATCTTGTTAAACCTATGTCAACACAAAAAGGACATAAATCTTGTTTTCATGACAAATTATTGAGAGCCCTGTATTTTGCTTATAAGTCTACAACTGACGCTCAAATTCAAATGTTCAGTGCAAATCTGAAGCATTGTTAACAATAAAATCAGAAAAATACAATCTGAGCAAAATCCTGACCATGTCTCTAAAACTTGAATCTGTTGATTTAGATATACTTGTCTATTATCTAATATCTAAATGCAATTCTGTGTACCAGGATGAAGAGAGCAGCCAATAATAGAACCTATAGATGTATTCATTACAAGATTTCGTTAGCTAAATGGACTTTTGTATAGGTCATAGACGCCTTCTAAATCTTGTAATTAATACATCTAATGAGAGTCATCTACGGTAAAGGTAATATCTGTAAAACAATTCTGATATGATACAGATGCATCAATTTTATTTTAAACATGTTGTGATCTATTTCCCCTAATACACATATATTAATCAGTATCATCTTACAAGCGATGTGATATGAATATAATTATGACCTTTCAATTTTAGGCATAAATTAGCACATAAAAAATCAACATGATGGCCATTAACATTTACTTTAAAGATGGCGACATTTATATAAAATATAAGTGAATTTCCTTTGATAACTGACCTCTGTTTTGAATCCGCTCAAAAGACTAAAATCTTGATTATAAAAAAAAGCTATACATGTACTTGTCCATATATGTTCTTTACTGTAACACAATCGTCTTCAACAATACGTTTTGTTTCAGAAAATATTAAAAAAAATTCACTACACCACAATGTTTAGAATAAACGGTTTGGGGGGGGGTGTCAAATATTTAGCGGAAATTTACCCATTATAATGCGGATGATGCCAGCACATAATTAACACCTTCAGTGACATTGCAAGATTTTGGGTTAAAATAGTTTGCCTTAGTCGTTCATTGTTTACAATGCCATTTTTAATGATAGAACAATGATTATGCATACTGTCTAGAACTTTCATGGGTATATCTATTTTTTAGTCCAGCTCCAAGAACTAACATAGGTAGCATTAAATAGGAAAGTATAGTTCAAGTAACGAGGCACACGAATTATTCTTAAAATAGCGATACTTTTGCTATAAACTGAAAGACAATATGAAATTTCTCTTTAATTTTATTTCCATTCCCTTTCAACAATCGTCCTTAATTTCCACACATTTATACATTTTCCCCAATTGTTTGACGTATGCTTCTCAGACACTGATACACCGCTTGGACCCGTGTCTAATGGGGGTAGAAAAGCAGGTTTAAATATTTATTTTTTTAAGATTGAGGAAATAGGAAAAAAAATTACATTGTGATAAATTTGGTATTTTGCATTGTGCGCGGGAACGTTATCTTGTAAAAGATGGACCCCTCTCATTTCTGACTTTTGATCTGTTACATATTTTTACTTTGGTTAAAGTTTTGTGAACACAAACGCCCTTTGTAAAATTTATGCCTTTTTTTCTAAATCTGAATGAAAATAAGGTTAAAATTAGAGACAATAGCGTATAGAACATGAATATTCCTAGTCGTTTACCCTCGTTTAGCAATAGTAAGCCTTTTTTTGCTTAGCAAGCCATATTTTATCTTTAAGTGTCCGTTTGGGTTCATAAAAATTGAATCAAGTTTCATATCCATTAACAATTTTCATAAAAACGCCTTTTATCACATTTTCGTTAAATGTTAAGTTCCCTTTTGAGAAAAGTAAAACGCTTTTGACAGTTTTTCATTCGCTTAATATGGGATCCACCTCTCAAAAGCCCATTTGACCACATGCTAGTCTTTTAAAATCGTTAACCTGCTACCTGATAAAATGTGTTGAACTTCTTTTTAATATGTTTTTTTTCATTTACTCCTCCCTCATTGTCACTGATGAATTTTAGTGCTGCGCTTGGTTTCTCATTAGTTAATAATCTAAGTATATCAGCCATTTTCAAATGATTATCTACCTATGTTGAAATAGTTTATCCATTAATAAACGGTTTAAACGGATTTACCAGGGGTTTTTTTTAACAACGACACAAGCTCTTGACAAATTTCTCCTTTTCTGTAATATTCATTAGCTAACGACATTTGATTCACAACCTTATATTAGAAATTTACTTTTCAGGGCTTTCTTTAGTCTTTATGTTATCAGTGTCCTAAAGGTTGGTCCCTAAAAGGCGGGGGTTTTATAAATCGAGTCTTTATTGTTAAGATTTTGCAATTACTTGTCAATTTAATAGTATGGATAAAAATACTGTATACATAGAAATATTCGCCACCGTCTTATTTTCGCCCCTTTCGCCCTCGTTATCAGCGGGCGAAATTATGACTGGGCGAATTTCAACGTCTCAAATTATGCTTTTTTAAACACAACTTTGTCTAGGTTCAATTCTAGACCAGGCGCATTTGTTTGCGAGTAAAGGAAGACAAAAACAAAACGGGGCTAAAATAACCCTTTATACATTGATAATTTCAACAAATGACCAATTAAATCAGGAGTAAAAATGTACCGGAATACATGTTGTGTCACTTTTACAAGAATAACACTCCCAATTGTAAGACCAGTGATTGATGTAAGCTAAAGTGTTAATCATTTTATTTTACATATTTACAATTCATTAAGAGACTTTCTTGTGGTGAGTAGATCATTCGTTTTACTGTTAAGATCTATATCATTTTCAGGGCTTACTAAAGAAAAGCTTGATGATAAATATTATGGGAAAAGGGTGTAATGCAACAGCTTTCATATGAATCAGTAATAGAATAGGATAGCAAGATAAAGGGAATAAAGATAGATTAACTGACCACACACAAAAAAAAAACAGCAGTCGCACAATATAGAATTTGACTCGGACCTTTGTCACTCCGTTTATGATTGTACGATAAAAGGTTACATTTAAGATATTGAGTTTGGTATACAGTTATTGTCAGAAATAAATTAAACGGAAAACTTTAAATATTTCGTGAACGGTTATATTCATGATTAATTTACATAGGGCGCATTTCATAAAGTTAAATAAACATATATAAAATTGATTAAGATACCATTAAATGTTAAAATGTATGTCCATATTTAAGTTGCGGTTTGTGAGGCTGGCTTTACCAGAAAATCTACATATTCTATTTTAAATAGATATTGTCTTCGAAGGAATCATTTCACCACAACGCTAGTAAACATTGTTGCATCTTATTAAGGAACGATTCTAGTAATTTACATATTAATTTGTTGAAACGAGTAGATAT
The DNA here is from genome assembly GCA_015776775.1 of Magallana hongkongensis. Taxonomy (NCBI): domain Eukaryota; kingdom Metazoa; phylum Mollusca; class Bivalvia; order Ostreida; family Ostreidae; genus Magallana; species Magallana hongkongensis. Next base: position 691,613 of record VIAA01000043.1, on the reverse strand, counting down.
TTTCTTTAGTTACATATTCGATTAAAGGTATGAATAAGTCTAATAATTTTTCAAAAATCTTTTTTTTAATCGACAGATATTATTGACCCATATCTGAAGACGAAATTAAGTTCTGCTCCAAAGGAGAACACAACAATAACAGGTCGTGATTTCTTTGGCTTCAATTGACATCCATACGTTATATAAACAACGACAAAAACAAAGTTTACCTAAATATAACAACGTTTTACTTAAAATGAAATTGATGACACACATAATAAGAATTGTACATAAAATAGGAATAATGTGACATGTAATACTATTTGTCTAGGTATTACAAGAATACAGAGTAAACCATTGGTAAATGATTCAAAGACTGACGAAGGGTTCACGTTTGTAACTCAATTGGATTCAAAACGAAGAAATGGACCAATCAAAGGTAGTCTTTGACATCAGCGACAGTTCTCAATTTCGTGTGCTTAAAATTTTCATACAGCTGTATTTAGATGTCCACTGCATGCTGAAGGGGTATTGAACAATTATGATTCATTCTAAATAAGTTAACAATGTATTTCTACATGACAAGTTAAGTGAAATGAAACAAACCTATATAACTGAGAATTGAAAAACAAACAAACAAACAAACAAACAAACAAACTAAAACCAACAATCAAACAGAAAAAAAACAACAAAAAACCCCTAAAAAAAAAAACAAAAAAAACCACCAGATAATGTATTGAAATTAATAATGTAATACAATGTAATAGTATCAATATAAAGTGAAATGAAAAATAAGTAATGCTAAAGGATTGTAGGATTGAATTTGCGACTTACTTCTAAAAAAGATTGATACTAGGCTAAATGATTTATAAAAGTTTTTAAAGATATCGTCTTGCGTTATCAACAATATGAGGAGGCTAGGTCAATACTATTGGCAAAGCTTTTGGTTTACCTCAGCGCACAGTAAAAGAATTCAATATAATATGTTTTACGGTGTGACCGTTGGGGCGAGCGCAGAAGGAGCCACACATCTGTCATCATTGTTAAATGCAACCCGTGGACTTAACCAAACCAAAAAACTTTGGCTTTGCCTCGAAAACTTTTACCACCGCAAGGAACCGGAAGTTATCAAACTTTTATTCCAATGGCCCCTTCCTTGGCTTAAAATACCGCATAAAAAAGCAGGAAAATCCCTACCCATTATGCTTCTTCCCGGAGAAACCCCCCCCTGTATTTTATACGAAATTGTGTTTAGCTACCCTAAGTTGAGCTGTGCAAAATAATTTTAGATGCAATCAACACATAATCCACGACTTCAAAAAATGTATATTATTTTGCAATCTGAAACATACATTTACAGGTTATGTCTGCTGTGGAATCATTTAAATTCGTAAGGCCAATTCACTTGGATTGTGAGTTTGCTTACTCGTAAGGTTGTTTTTTCGCAGAATGGTCGGTTTTTCTGTTTCAGGAAGATCGATAATTGACTCATTCTTAATTGGTTTTCGCTGAGGATGTTAATTCGCTGGAAGGGCAAATCACGAGTACCAAGAAAAGCTAGCCACTATGAATTATAATGATTCCACAATATGCTCTGTGAAATGCCAAAGTGTTTTATTCAAACACAGACAAAATTAAGTCACATTGGGCGCATGTCAAATACTCAGCGAGAGTGTAGTAAGTCGCCAAGTATTACTCTAAGTGGAAACACAGTTTTGTGTACCCTTTAGACATTTGTCGCATATCCAACGCAGTAGATCAGATTGATGAGTGATGTTTTATTAATGACAGTTGTAATGCACCGTTCTTGTGGAGTTGGCTTATAGCTTATTAGATATTGATTGACCACTCCGGAGACGGAGAGGATCGCAAAATAATTTTATCGATGACACCCCTGCAGTGTTATTGTCATTTAAATTTTAGATCACGTGATTTTATTTGACCCTTTCAGTCGCACGGTAAAAATCATGCTTCGTGTTTATAGTCGATTTCATAAAATGTATGTACTTGTAGTCAAATATAAAATCTAGCAGTTTATTGATTTTAAACTTTATCTTCGTTAATTGATGGGTTAAATGTGTTCTAGAAATAAATGCGACAATACAAAAAATAGTTCTGTCTGCTTTTGCAACAATTAACATGCTTGTAGACCCCCCCCCCCCCTCCCAGGAGGATTAATAATCGATCTGCGCCTGATCTAGTTATAGCATCAATAGTGAAACAGTTTATACTATTTAATGCAGAATGTTCCTTGAAAATGGCTCGATATACAAAGTTTTTATGCAAAACAGACACCCATTATTTATGATTTTATTAAGCACTCAAATGTTTATATTTAAAACCACTCTACACGGTTGAACACGAATGATAACTCTGTTCTGAATATTATCGTTTAATAATCGCTAGGTGGTGAAATAAGACATACATCTTAAAATATGTTCATGTTTTAACATAAATCCAAGTAGGATGTGATTTGAAAAACGAAAAGTACTTACGTATTTTGAGAATAATATCCGAACACTCATACTTCCGCTCGAAATTTCACAGGAACTGAACAAATCTCGTTGAAGTCTCGTGAACTCTTATAAGAGCACCTCTGTATTAAGGTGGCTCTATACACCCACAGTTTATTCCAATTTTCAATAAAAGACCACATAACATATACTTATCAAATATTAAAATGATGATAGGGATACTATAGGTATTTTTAAAGAATTTTTAAATGTTTTTTCGTGTTTTTGTAAAATATTTTTTAAAAAGATAGCTATTAACAAATTGAGAGAATTGTTTTTGTCATATGATGGATATTTCCTTCGGACACATAAAAAAATATATAACTTTTCGTAACATTAAAAAATGTTATTATTACAATTTTTTTGAGTATTTCCCAGAACATAATTTTTCATATTTTCTTACTCTGTTGACAAATCATCTGAAAAAGTTGCTTGATGTTATAAGAAAATGTATTTTAATAAATGTGACATAAAAAATTGAATGAAAATCATTGCAGATTAACGCAAAAAATATTTTAAATTTTATTTGGTATGAAAGTTCCTGAGGTAAGGGTTATCGTTCCTAAGTCCCAAGGCCCAAACATCTTGGGGACTTTTCATTTCTGAGTTGAAGAGAATTTCCTAAATATAATGTTGGAATGATAAATACACACGTATTTCATTATAGGCCTGTACGCGTATAAGTGAATTGTTTCGCTTTTATGCAAATATAAGTCCAATAAATAAAGGGGAAAATTGACTAGGCTAATAGGATTTATGTATCCCAACCTGAGAGAAATTCAAAGCAACCCTCCCATCCACTTATGGTGGTAAGGAAAATCTGTCGATATTAATGTGCATTAAAGTATATAATAATTGAAATAATTTCACTGCTTTAGAATTTTCTTTCACAGTATTCAACAAAAAATACGTTTTAGAAGATTTTGGAAAGATAAAAAACTTATCGCTCTCAACGGGAATCTCATGACCTTCAGGTTAGTAGTGAACCTACTAACCCATTGCGCTACGGTGTAACATATCAATGAAGGGAAAGAAACTATTTAAAAAGTTATACTTGATTTATTGTTTATTTCGATAAATAATATCGCACAACGTGAAGATGTCATATACTACATTACTTGTAAGTAATGAATTTTCCAATTATCAAATTTAATCTATTCATTTAACAAATTTTTCAAAAGAGCGGTCCCCATGCAGTTCGCCTCAGTTTAAATCAGCCAGGACCGGAAGTGCATGCTTCCAGATTTACTTTTTTGCGTACTGCGTCATCAAAAATTGGTGTATAGAGCCACCTTAATTACATAATTGCAACGATAAAGAAAAAATTCCAAACACATTCGCAGGGGTAGATGAGTTTTAAGCAAAACTTCCCGCTGATGTGACAGTTTGAAATAAATCCAAGATGGCAGCGAAGGGTATCTTGCATATTGCATGTATAAGATAAAGGGTATTTTTTATTATGAAAAAAATGTACAACGACAGGTTCCTGTGATGCCAACCTCCTTAAACCTACATGGTCATTTTTACACACAGATTAATTCAGAAAATTACAATAAATGACATAATATTCTTTATTTCCATTCAAAACTCTCTTAATTGTTAAAAAAACCTCTGCAATTTTAATTTACATTGCTGCTCTGTCGTAACCAATAATAGTTGTCATATGTTTTAGCTACAAAACAGATGCTTTTCAGGCATAAATGATATTTGTTTTTCTTCCATTGAGTTTTAATTCAAACTTACATGATCATTTTGACATAATTGCTTATATTGTTCCACTCGGAACTCTCTTCGTTATAGATAAAGAACATTTATTGCTTAAATTTACAAAACAAGAAACAATTACCCAACCCCTACCAGTTTAACAGCTTTTCCCTATTTTTCAGTTTTGCCGCACTTCCTTATTTCCATCACTCGGTGTATCAATAAGCAATAAAAAACAATTTTTTTTTTTTTAGGTTTTGTTTTTGGTTTTGTTTTAATTTTTTTATGTGGTGATGCCTTGGTTGCAAGATTACCTTCCTCATTATATAGCACT
>VIAA01000043.1:631297-687073 GCA_015776775.1 Magallana hongkongensis | reverse complement strand
CTTACAATAGACGCTATTTAGGAATGAAATAGCGATAAATATGCAATGCTAGTTTAACTTATCCGGTTCTGATTTTTCTCTCGAAATTTTTTGGTGCATTGGTTACAGGGTCATCTCCTTTATGCTATAGCACTACATTTGGACGTTTGTTCAATCACAAAAACACTCATATACGTCAATTGTATAATGTACGACAGAATTTGCTTTCTTTAACTTACAAATGATTGTTTCGTAAAACGGAAAAAATCAGCACTGTATTTATACAAGTCTATTTTCACTACAAACTGGATCAATATACAAGAAAGTCCAGATTTGAAAAAACTAATATTAACGTTATTTAAAAATATGCCTTGCTAGCCGATCGGATCTAACAAAGGCTATAATAATCATAGTTTTTTGCTTTATTACTGATACGTTTTTCAAGCATAAATTTTATTTGTTTTTCTTCAATTAAAATTTGATTCACATGTACATGATGGTCATCTTCCACACAGATAAATAATAATACAAAGAACAATGAGTGACATATTTTGCTTTATTTCCAGCCGGAACTCTCATAATTGTTAAAAAAAATTGTAGCTAAAACAAAACAAGAAACAATTGACCTCCCCCGTTCCCTAATTTACAGTACTTTTTTTTCCCCCTAGTTTTACAAAACTTCCTTTTTTCACTAATTCAGCTATTTTTTTATCGAATAAAAGAATTAACATGCTTTTTGTAGAGATGTCCAGAATATTTCTCAATGTTCCTAACAATCATTGGTTTTTAACATGCATCAATACCATTAAAGACTAAAAGTAAAAATGTCCAAAAGAAGGCAGGGAGTATACAGTCTTAAAACAATGAAAAATGATTAAGAAGATTGTATGGATGTGGTTATTTTTGGACTGTATTCTCTTTTAATGAAGAGCTCTGTTAAAAAATAAATGATTTACAATGTAAGAGCTTAATATTTCAATAACTAAATTGACGATTATTTTTGAAAATATAATTTTTGGGTAGATCTGGTGGGTATTCATTTTGAAGACAATCGTGTCTACTTTTATGAAATATACGATCACAAATAAAAATTAAAATCTTTTTAATTGAAAAAAAAATCAAACAACAATCGCATGAATCATAATATTTTTTTTTCTGAATTAGATGTTAAGACAAGCTCTGTTCGCGTGTTAGGATTATATATTGAGATCATAACTAAAAATGTTCCAAAGAATATTTTTATTATAAACTAAAAAAGGAAACAAAATAAAACAATGACTTATTCCTCTATCGTGCTCTGTAATATTTATTTCAGGAATAGGGAATCATTCTTTAAGTATTATGAAGTGATATTTTTGGTCAGGTTGTGATCGAATTAAACATAGCTCGAAGGGCGTATGATAGATTTGACCACGACCCGACCGAATTATCACAACTTTATATTCAAAGAATGATTACGTTTTACTTAGATTTATATAATTTTCATCAATCGTACCATTAAATATTAGAATATTGATATATTTATGTGATTTTCATTTCTTTTCGTTACGCAGAGAGCATGCTTGCGCCCGAAGAATACGTCATCAGAATTTACTAAACTGCATATGACAAAATCGATTCGTAGTGTTGTATATATCACAGACAAAGACAATAAAAATATAAGTCTTGTTTAATAACCGTTGTTTTTTTTTCATATTGTTCAAAAATTTAAAAGGCATTGTGCACAGTAAATAAAATTAAATAAAATCAATAAATCATCCAGAATGTTCCTTATATTTATATTGTGTTTAGGAAATATAGCTTTATGTCTGTGAACTTTTAAATGTCAGCGTGTCAGCGTGTACATGTAACAATCAAACATTTGGATTTATTAGAAAAAATAATTCAATTATATGCGTTTTCCGTTTAAAAAAATAACAAAACTAAAAGTGGATACTAAAAAAAATGTTCGCCGGTTAAATTTACATATATTTAAATTTCTAACAAATAATTTTTAGCAACATCAATCTTACCAGACAGTAACTAGTTGAAGAAGAGTTGTGTAGTAATGCATATTCACTGTAGTTTTTTTATGGTAGAAAAAGACTACACTTTTAAAGCAAATATAGTTTCATAGTCTTAAAATTCCGAAATCATCTGATCATTATCTTTTCACTGTAATTGATTCGAATTTCAAAAACAGATATGTTCATAAAGTTAGAATTTACGTTTTTTCCATTAAACATTTTTTCGTTGATTTAATTAAATAATGAACAAAATATGTGTGTTTATTAAATGTTTCTTAATAAATATATGCTTATCTCATATTTATCAGGTTTATTCGTTTCCAGTTTTTGCATTTTCTTAGATAAAAATGCTTACAAATAATTTTTTTAAAATATTTTACTATTAATAATTGTTTATGACAATTCAATTCATTTTACAGCAAGCTGTGTTTCCGTCTTTCTAAAATTATTGCTGGCTCTGTGTGACAAAGCATAATCTAATATTTATGTTCATATTAAAAAGTAGTGCTATATTTTGCTGAAAATTCCATGATTCTTTTAAATATCCTCTGTCAGTTGTATGTGTTTATTATTGCTCTGTGAGAGTAGGTGATACACATGACTACATGTTATTCATGTATATAATGTTGTAAGGAATAATTCGGTTTTTATGGAAACCTCATCGACACGATTATGAATAGAGAAGAAACAAAAATTGGGGTTTTCATAATAAGAGTATTTATATTCATGGTATATTCTCCTATCAATGTACATAGTTATCAATGAATTTTTAAGATGAACAAGCTGTACAGGAATATTATCTATGGTATATCGTAGTCATAAAGTTATTGCTATCAAAAGGTTTATATTTATATCGACAGGAATTGGGACCAGACTTCGTGACTATGATTACGTGCATGTAAATACTAAAGTGCTTTTCTTATCATCTAAAAATATTTATAAATTAAAGCTAATTGGATCAATAATCGTCATTAATATTTACATGGATATATATTTCCGCACTTAAATCAACTTGTTATGATAAAATTGAAAATGTAGAATAAAATTCTACAAACAAAAGCATATATACTCTCAGTTCAAACCTTGTTACAAGTTTTGAATAAAATGTCTATCGTTTTTTACCTACTTGTAAACGGAATTATTTCTATTTCAGCATTTGACAAATGGCTCGCACTGTAAGGTTTCAATTTTGTCTTATCATTTCTAAATTGTTATATCTTTATCATTTCAAATATGCAAATACAGGTAAATATCGGTATCTCGAACATGGGATATCTCGAATACCCCGGTTATGTCGAAGTCGGCCGCCGGTCCCGGCCGATTTCCCTATATATATGATTTAAAAAACTACTGATATCTCGAATACGGTTATCTCGAATACCCCGCTTATGTCGAAGTATGTTTACGGTCCCAATAACAAATTTTACCGGGGTTATCTCGAAGTGAAGTCAATTTTCCGGTCTGCTAATCGCACCCCGCATGTCGTGTCCTCGTTATTCTCGCCCGCGGCAATTCACACCTTTTCTCAAGACTGATAGTCTATTAACTCCACGCTTAGCCAGTGCAGCTATCGATGACACGGTAATTGTTATAACAGCTTGGGTATATACTCCGGTGATTGATAAAACAAACAAGTTCACAGCTCCCAAAAGTAAGCACCCCTAACATTACCGATAATATGAATAATGATGCACGCTACTCATAAAGCAAACAAGTTCACGGTCACTCAATTACCAAATAGCGCAGCGTAAATTATCGTATAATCGATATCGATGCATGATCAAAGTGAACTTCTACTTAATGAATAATATACCAAAAATATATTTAATAACACACACTAAATCATGATAAATTAACAACGCGCTGATTTAAATATCAGTGACTGTGCCAGTGATCGCGATGTGAATTAAAGACTGACAGTGTTCCATAATATCATCATGTGTGTTATGTGATTTGACAATAGTGTGAACGTGATTTATTTATATTCTGAAAAGTTGTATACATGTACATTATGCTTGTATGTTTGATTAACTGTTATTTAAAATAATTGTAACGTTTCATATAAATTCTTATTTAAGTGTATATGTGCAATGTCTATAAATGTCTTTAAATAAAACATCGTTTCAATATTCCGTCTTTTTTTTTCGTTCATACCGGTTCTCAAATTATAGTGCATATAAGGACTTCCTGTGTTAACATGTCAGGACAAAAACAAAAACGCTAATGGAGTCGAAGAATTTCGACTTCGGATATCTCGAACACCCGGATATCTCGAAGTTTTTCCGTGGTCCCCCGAACTTCGAGATATTAATATATAACTGTATTCATCCTGTAACTTAAATGTCTATGTGATATTTTCCAAGGCATTGTCCAATAGGATATTATGGATATCGTTGTGATATAAACTGCCCGTATCCTAATTACGGTGAACATTGTTCTAAAATATGTGACTGTCTTGAACAAAACTGCAGCAACGTAAAGGGCTGTCCACCTCCTAGTAAGTGTCAACTACCAGTATTTTTTTTTTTAATTTTGAAATTAAAACAAAGAACTATCTATGTTATGAGTTGAATTTGGCCCCCATAATATGCCATGGAACAATAAAATGAAATGTTATATTTTTTAGAAGAGTTGATATGAAATATATTTTTTCATCTATTTGTTTGATTTATTTGCACTCATTTGCAGTACATGGCGTCAGAGGTGATGGTATTTCTATAATTCAATCAAACCCAGTCAAAATTTGACATTTTTCTTATATTTTTACTAAAGGGGAAATACAGAGCGCATGATGGTACAAGGAAATATTTTGTCAGTTATAAATCTGGGCTAGTTAAGGTCTTCCGTTTCCAACGGAAGCCCTTATAGTTTTCGAACTGTTTCTTATTATTTTTTTTTTCTCCAAAATTTGCGCATGAGATTTCTCAAAAACTGTTCAAACGATTTCAATTATTTTTTCAATTAAGATGGGACTTGATGTAAACTTAATACATTTTTGAGATTTTTCCTGTCGTCATTTCCGGTACCGATTTATCGGCCATTTTGTACATTTTTACGACTTATTTCTGCAGAGCTGATCTAAGAAACTATCAGAGATTTGACTATGAAATTTTCAGGATAGATAGTTTATAGTTTGAAGTTGTGCACTATTATGTTGTTTTATGCCAGTGGCGCCATTTCTTGGAGCTCATCTGGGCACGAAAATTGGGTACGAATTTTTATTCAAAATGTTCATGTGTTTTGATCTGTATCTTTTTATCAGTTGATATTTTGTTAAGACATAAATAAGATAAATGGTAGACATTTAAATGTTCGTTCCAACAAAATCAAAAAAAAAAGGGGCTAGCACCTTTATTTAGGGGCCAAGACACTCGTAAACTCTATTACAAATAACCTTAAAACGATAAAAATGTTGTAATGCATTATAGAAGCAAAGTTGTTGATCGTAACAATATATATCAGAAAAAATCATTGCCATGCCCATTTATTACGTAATTAGGGATTTTAAGGGGCCAAAGTACTTAAACTTTGACGCAATATATCTAGAAAAGGAGACATATTTTGTTAAGCATTGTAGAGAAGAAAATGTTTGCATTTATGATTTTAATTGATTCCATTAATCAAAGCACCAATGTCTGTCCCATTAAGGATCTAGAGGGCTGGCCCCTAAAATATTCAATCATTTATATTTAAAAAATGAACAACAATTCTAGATAAGTGTAAGAACAAAAAATGTTAATATCCGTGAGATCTTTCGAATGAACTCAAGAAAAAGGGGCTGAGACACTCTTTAAGTCTATTACACTTACCTTAAAAACGATCAATATTTTGTAATGCATTACAGAAACAAAGTTGTTGGTCGTAGCAATGTCAGTTTGTAAAACTGATTCCCAATCCAATTGATGACATAATTAGGGATTTTAGGGGACTAAAATCTTAAATCTTTAATGTGCTGTATGTGAAAAAGCAAAACTCTTTGTTAAACATTTCAAGGGATATTGACAATCGTATGCATTATCTGAAAAGGAGTGGTTGAGGGGGGGATTCTGAAATTTCATTGATATCTTAATCGTATCGTTTAAAAATTGAACGGAAGACCTACTCGTTACTCGTAACGAGATCGTATCTAGTTACATCTCTGATTTAAACATTTTGTTTGTCCAAGCATGCACTCTATTTTTACTGAAAAAAAAATCTGCTTGAAATCAAGCTGTTTAATGCTAAAAATGGCGGTAAAATGTTGTCTTCATGAAATAATATTTTCTTATTTGTGGGCACTTGAATCAAAATGAACTTAATGTAAAACATCACGTAAATCTGTTCAAAGAAATCAAAATGTCATCATACAATAATTTATTAAATATAAATACAATAGTTTTGTGCATAACTATTTAGGTAAAACTTGCCCAGCTGGATATCTAGGAAAGTATTGTAAAACACAGTGTCGATTTCCAAATTATGGACTTTTTTGCCAAAAACAGTGTCACTGTTCAGAGACGCGGTGAAACTTTATAATTGGATGTAGGAATAAATCACAGCAAGTATGTACCAGTGTTAGGTAAAGTTCGTGTATTTACGTATTCATATATACACATATGCTGTTACTAGATTTCATTTGTTTTCTAAAGTTGGAAACTTCGAGTTCAGGGTCTTTCTCTTACAAGAGTATGCCGATCACTCAGTATGATGACAAAGAAGCGGATACAAGTCATTTCCATCGTTCCACATCTTCACACGCTATAAATACAGGTACGTGTATATATAAAGCTGGTGCTGGTATTTTTACAATGTATTTATTACAGTTGGCGTTTATTTTTTTTTACAAGCTGGGTACAACAATGGTTTAGTTACGTGTTTAACGGTCAATAATATATAAATCATTTTACATCCATCGTGAATATTCATTGCTGAAAATAAATTCAGGTATTTTTTTTTTAAAACTTTGATCGAATAGTATACGTCTGATACAATATATTATACGTTCTATGCCACCAAAGTGTAACAATGTGATGGATAGTTTTGTCAATGCCAATGTAGTATTATATTGTTGCACTTGTCAAATATGCATATTGAAAAAAAAAGTCATTTACGCCATACCATAAACCATTGTCTAGAGATAATAATTAAAATATATAATTTTAAATTATAATACGTGTAATCCCATAGAAAAATGAACATTTATCACAGTAAAATTTATCCAGAACAGAACATTTAAACTAAACTTCAATAGGTATGTTATATCATATAAGATGACAACATTTTTTTATGACATTGATAGAATTTAAAAGCGAAAAATCCACTCTGATTAGATATAATAAAATGTTAGTAATATAATATTGGTAGAGATTTTTGGTCACCCTGTAGGGAAATGTTTCTTCATTATGAATTTTGATACTTAGATGTAAAAATCTCAAGTGAGAAAATCTAAAACAAATATTGCTCTATAGTCTATATGCAATGGTAATTAATATTGGTGTTACTATTTTGGTTGATAGTGGACTTTAGACGGGTACAAAAATACCATGATTTCACTAGCATCCTTAAGTCAATACAATGTATCAGTGTTTGAAATCATTGGTAATCTAACATACATTTAGACTTACTTATTAGACCATTTGAATAATATTTTGATTTTGATTTTATTATTCATTTTATTTCTTTTAAGGTAATTATACCAAAGTAACCAACAAAACTATCATAACGACATTTGATCATCAACGAAGCCAGGATATTTGGTTGACAGCTAGCATCTACGGTACTGCAGTGTTATTAATTATCTTGATTTTCCTTCATATAAGCATTTCATTTGTGCGCTGTGTGAAATATAAAAAGACACTTAATTATGTAGAGCAATCTTCCACAACATAAACATACTGCACGTGCGTGCGTATATGTGTGTGAGAAAAAGAGAGAGAGAGAGAGAGAGAGAGAGAGAGAGAGAGAGAGAGAGAGAGAGAGAGAGTTAAAATATTACAATCCAGAAGTTTGTGTTCGGCAATATTTTGATATTAATCATTAGTGTTAATGTTCATTCAAGCAAAGCATTGTGCAAGCAAGTAGCTTGCGAACAATACATGTAAATTTCTAAAGTTTTGATTTATGGTAAATTTTTAACGTCTTAGAGTTCAGTTGGTGTGATTGCCAAGAAAAAGAATTTCTCTTATATTTGGCTCAAAACGTTGGGTATCTCTAGGTAATCTATCCTAAGCACTGGGTAGGATTAGCGATTGCTGAACCTGAGCTTGATCTTTTGGCTACAATGGGCTGTTACTGTTCAAAGTTAATGGACTTGTTGTTTATGTTCGGATTATCTAGAATTAAAACATATTTAATACAAACGTTGTGTAGAAATATATACAAAAACTGATTTCAATAAATTTGTATACAAAGGACATGAACATATTTGAATATCAATTTTTTATATGACAATCACTCAAATTACTGTAATTCCATATTGAATAGAAAAACAACGATCCGTCGGTCTTCTTCGTTCCCATGTGATCATGAAAACTCACTTAGACATTTGTTTAATTGGTACTAAAAACTAAGAAAATGATAATTGGTTTGATCGATATATTAAAAATTTATAAAGGAAAAAAACAATATTACGTTACGCAAATTTGTTGTCATTATTATTTATCGTCATTAACTTTCAAGGTTCTCTTCCTTGCGTAAAAGAGATCTTTTCCGTTCAAAGAGGCGTTCCATGTAAAACTTACAAAATCTTCCGCTTTCAATTATTTCGTATCAAATCATGACGCACGTTGGTTTGCACCATGATTAGACTCGTTGTGGTTTTAGGTATGATAACTCTTCTATTTTTAAGCAAACACGACGATTTGCAACTGAATGTATGATTTATGACTTAATTATCTGGATATAGAACCTAGATTTGTCAAGAAATTCTCGCTGAACTGATTAAACTTTTATCTACTTTTAAGTTCATATTCTATTTTATAATGTTCGCTTCAGAATAAGTAAATGCTGTGAATGTTTTAGATATGACAGCACTTAAGAAATATGCGTTGACACGTTACTGTTTTAATTTACCTTGAATATTTCACTGTGGATCATAAAATAACATTTTTCTGCAGTTTAAACGTTATTTGATTGATATCATGAAGAATGCTCTCTTATACATATCGAGCGGAAGGGATTGATGTAAATAGATACAAATGCAGCAAACAAAACCTAGTTTGAACAAAATTGTTCTACAAGTTGACAAATATTTCGATCAGTAACTCTTTTAAATACAATAACAATTGATTTGTGTGACATATAATGTACAGTGTACTTTACTGGTGATGACGTCATAATGGTGATGGCGTAAATGTGTACTCAGTATTTTTATGATGGTATCATCATTCTTGTTTGTTGGTTCAAAATTATGTAATCTAGTTCATAATGAAGAGGAAACAACATGCCACCTAATGTGGAATTGCCCAACTGTACCCTAGCTTCTTAATAACTTCATTAACGTATGTCAAATAAAAAATATAGATATTGAACTCAAGACACTTTCCGGTCTGGAGAATACAAAACTAAAGAAAATATTAGGACAATGTTATATTTATGCTAGTTAAGTAAAACATATACAGAAGCAGATGCTTTAAAAGTAACTTATCAGTCCTTAGAGTATTCAACGAGATCGATTCGTATATTTAGGCAATAAAATACACTGTAGGTGTGGAAAACAAAATTAATGAGTTTAATAACAGATGGAAAATATGGCAACATTTATTTACATCTCTCTCTCTCTCATAATTTTTTTTTTATAATTATGTCATTTTTTTTAAACTTTGATGTTTCGTCCTTATATATACATATTGTTCTTGTATGAAATTAATAAACTCAATATTAAAAAAAAATCATTCTTGTATGTTTAGGCACCACCATACTGGTTGTGCGTCGTATCATATAAGATTAATCATTTTATTGTTTTAAAAAGGTCAGTTGTGGATTTAAAACGTTGCACCTTCTTTGCATGGTTTTTGGTTATAAAACATATTTTTTATACAATTATACAATTTTAATACAATATCGACGTAATCCACGTCGGAATCAACGTCTTACGATGATAAATTTTACAATAATAAAAACTGAAATTATATTTGCAAAATAAAAACCTGCGCGATCTATTCATATTCAATGTGAGGTGAATCGTATATTTTGATCTTTTAAGAATTAGATTAATTTTGATGTGTTATCAACCTTATATAATGTACAGCTCTTAATGTAGAATGACTGGCAAAACAAGATCACAAAAAATGAGCAAAATATAATAGAGTGCGGATAGGATAACTATCCGGTCAGTTTCGTTTATTTTTTGCAAAAAAAGTTTACGAATACGTTACCATTTGTTTGCTGAAAATTATGAGAAAATAGTATGTTTTTATTTTAATTTTTCATATGAAATTGAAAATGTTAACATCCTTTTTATAAATATAATCCTATATAAAATGGTGGATATGATGCGAACATACAACAACAATTTGATCGCAGTAAACAAATAAACTCTCCAGTCAACTCTCAATGTACTACAAATTACACCCATAAGAAGACCTTCCATTGGAAAAAAAAGAAATTGTATGTTTGAAACATTCTCCTCCAAGACTCCTTAATTGATTAATATGTAAACGGAATACAAGCAATACAATATGTATTGATAGAAATGAAGGCTGTCACATTTAAAGGCAATACAGTGTCAATAAAAAATTAGCACTGTATGCAATTGTACGCTTATACATGGAATGGACTTAATTTTAAATTTTAAAATAAATCAAAGTCGAATAGAAGTCAACATTTTAGAAACAACATAATAATTGTATTATAGATTGTTGTTCATCCATCTATAACCTACCAAGCCCAATCTTTGCAGTCACGTTGTAAGTTAACAACGTAAACGTAATGATAAATTGGATTTTTGTATTTTTACTAATGGATTGATCATACGAAAATGAAAACATAATAATCGAATGAATTTATCGTAAAAAGATCATTTTTTTTTAAATATAATATGTTTTAATATGCAA
Organism: Magallana hongkongensis; assembly: GCA_015776775.1. Classification (NCBI taxonomy): domain Eukaryota; kingdom Metazoa; phylum Mollusca; class Bivalvia; order Ostreida; family Ostreidae; genus Magallana; species Magallana hongkongensis. Next base: position 676,056 of record VIAA01000043.1, on the reverse strand, counting down.
CGAAATTAACAAACAAAATTAGTAACGTGCAATTTGCTCAAAAGTAGAATACATTAAGGTTCATCGCTTATATGCTTTTTTACATAAAATTATTGTAATGTTTAGATTGTGATTTCAGGTATTTGGGATTACATTGTAGCCATGCATTTTTGCTCGGAAATATTTTTTCTCTCTTTCTGTAAGGATACTTTTTGGCTAATACTACATGAGGAAATAATGAACTGAAATTGTTATGTTTAACGTTAATTGTACATTTAATTTTATATATTTAAAAATATACAATAATTTACCCAAACCTTGTTCAGTTTTGATCTTACATGCATGACATTACCTTATCTCGATCATTTTTCTTATTTTAAGTTAAGGCAATATTTGATGACCTTAAATTTTTACCATAATTTATATCAAAACTTGGATGTGTTTTAATTTTCAAATTCGTTTGTCAATGAATGTTTGTGACTTTTTGTACACGCGGTTATTTTTATTTTTTCGTCTTCGAAGTTTTTTTTTAGAGAAACTAGGATATCCTTAATTGATGTTGCACCGAAGTTCACTGTATGTTTTCAGTTAGAATATATATCTGTATAAATGTGTATTTGAATGAAAAAATGGGGTCTATAATAAAAGCAGCAAAACTATATATTATATTTTTTGTCAACACAGTTTGTATTTTTGTTGGAATGAATAACAAAGTCTAGTGATGTGTGGACAAGTCATGTAATTTATAAATTGAAATAACATACTGTATAAGAAGTGCAAAGTATATATATTACTATATTAAAAGTAATAGACTTGAATGTTTTAGCTTTAATACCGATAAAATGGGAGAGTACTGTCTTTTGTTTTATATATTCTAAACATAATTGATACTTGAAGATTACCAATTTGTTTTTATTTTTTCTCAATCAAGCTTCCCTTATTTATAATCAACGAAAATGTCTCAAAAAATTCCGGAAATCATCTGAAATTTTTGGATTTTACAATCTTGCGCATGCGCATTACATTCACGCTAAATCACGGGAGGCTCTTTTTGCATAGATAAACTAAGAGGCGATAAAACAATTGAATTGTTTTTCTGTTCATCAAAAATAAGGGAGATAACTCTTACACATTGCATTCACACAAAAAAAAAACCCCGAGAGTCTCAGATGTCAACATGGTGTGTAAAAAACGTTGTTGAAGAAATGTTGGATTCTGCAATTAAAGAATTAAACTTTTCGAAGAAGGGTATTTACAGCTTCAAAATGATTTGTTCTGAACAATTTAACTTCCTTTTCTCAATGCAACTTTATTAATTTTCTCCAAAATCGTTTTGGGGCGATTCTACACTGAATTTTTTGCTACATTACGGGTAAAAGGGAGGCATTTAAACTGTGGTGAAGGCCTTTCCCCAGAGAAAGTAAGATTATTCATACTCAGCAGAGTGTAGTGAAATTAATTGCATTATTGTAGGCTGAAATCTTAATTATGCAAATGTCAACAATATACATGTACGGTGTGTCGATGTATACATCTATTTTGTAAATGTCCGATATCATATGATAAGTCAACCCGTGCACGCACGGGTCAAAATCTAGTAGTTAATAATTATAGAAATATCCCCCCCCCCAAAAAAAAAAAATGATTGAAATCATTCACAAAAACATGCATTTCTAATCAATTGTGCATCATGGTGGTGTGAAAAATCAAAATTAAGGTCTTTAGACCTATTGGATTACCACTGCAGGACGAGTCTTTGGCCTTTTGGCTAATATACGCCATCCACATGTTAGCTAACATAGCTTCATCAGAACAAAAAAAAGAGAAATAACTCCGGCAAAATTGTTCTATCAAATAAGTTAACTATTTTTGGCTTGTTGTTTGTTTTGTTTTTTGTTTTTTGTTTTTTTAATTTTTTTGTGTTTTTTTATTCGTATATGAGATAGATGAACATACATTTTGAAAATACTTTTAATGCATCAATGTTTCATGATTGTTTACTTTTTAAAATAAATCATGGTTAAGAAATAAACAGGTTATTCCTTGATAGGAAGAAAAGAGCCCTATATATATATTCTATAAGGAAACAATATGAAAAAAAAACAAAAGTTGAGTATGACTAACTGTTGATCAGCAGCTCTACAAAACAAATCGGTTTTACATGCAGTAGGACTATAAATCCTCACATACAAAAGCTTTTAGTATCTGGCGCAAAATAATTGCTAATTGTTTAAACTTGTAAACCTACTGTACATATACTTTTTTTTAACAAATATTCGACACTTAAACATTATTCAAACAATATATATTGAATGTCTTTTTTGCTCGGATTTCTAGTCGAGCAAATGGCGATTACCTTTTGATATTTTTTTTAAATCGTTTGGCCTTTTTGAGCAATTTAAAGCTCTTTTCACATACATGTACAAGTTGTCTGTGAATAAAAAAAAGATGTGGCTCTACATGTATTTGATTTTAAAACCTATCTTTAAAAAATGTTTGATTAAAATATCCGTTACTAAATGATAAATCGCATATCTTGTTAATGAGTTTAATTAATTAAACAAGTCCCAAGAAACACATCGTTCAACTTTCTTTTATAATTATAATCATATTGAAATTGAAATAAGTTTTATTTTCTTAATTATTGATCAAACATTGTAATATAGCAAATGATTTTATTTAAAAGATACGTCAAACTAATAATGTGCCTATAAACAAATAATTATGCATGTACACACTATACTTTTTTTTATCCAAAAAATTAGAAGAAATTTTTACGACATTAGATTATCCGTGGCCAGCTTAAAAATATAGCAGAGTCACAAGTGACTTGTCAATGAACAAAAGCCAGCTCATGGGATCCAAAATAAGCCGCTAATGGATAGAGGTTATTTTCAATAGTAGCCTGACCTCAAATTCATAACGTAAATAATTAGATTTATTAAATTTTCATCACCTCAAGAAAATTCAGCCAGCTAACAAAGTTTTAGCCGATGACAGGTATGACCGAGCGATGTAGAGAACTCGTTGATATCCATTTATTTTACGAAAGATATTATCATTTTATTTGCCAATGATTCCTGTGAAACATCCCACGATTCCTGTAAAGTAAAGAAGTGTGGTTTGTGTGCATATCGAAATGACGACTTTTGTTCAGCAAGTGAATTTGAAATCATGAAATCATATATGTACGTCAAGTATGGATGATGGGAAAAAGCATGTTAATGTTTAAGTAAAAATATCACTTTAGTTTATGCTGTAAATGTTACGTTCCAAATTTTCAAATGCACTTCAAAAAACAAAATTTTAATCATGAAATTTATTGTTGAAAATATATGACGTGACACATAATATAAAACAAGAACTTAGTAAAAACTATTACACAACAAAGCTTAGCGGATCAGCATGTACTTAAGGACATGATTGTGACCCCTACCCCTTTTTTCATTCTCAAGTGTAGCTCCTTTGTCTTTACTCCTTTTTTATTAAGGAAGTATGGGACGATTTTGAATCTACCGCGCAACTCCGATTGACGTAAACCAATTCGCAGACGTTAAATCTGTTGGTTCAATTCTAAGGTATTTAACAATAAAGTATTGTGGAAAGGATTTCATAGTTTCTTTTTAAAATAAAACGTGAACATAAATGATAATAAAAGTTAATTTAACCCAAAAATCTTATTCTCGACATAAATATCGGTTTGGTTTTCGTCAATGCGGAGGAAACGTGGATTTGATTTTGAACGCTGAAAAGACATAAAGGTTGCTAAAGCTCAGAAAAAGGATGGTCTAGTCACATAATGCGAACGTGAACGCTCTCTTGGGCAGACCAATCACATATTTTGATATTACAGCTGAATAATTCTCATCACAGATGGAGGAAGATGACTCGACGCCAACAAAAGCGATCTGTCCAGGTTTGACCTACATCACAAGCAACTGAATTTTTATCAATCAGTCGCTTAATAAGTCATATATTGAAAAATTCTATCCATACTTTATAAGAAAAACACGGTGTTTTTATATATAGTAGGGGGAGAATTTTTCGATATATAACGTTTGATAAAAATTCAGGTGCCTTTGCCTACATTCATTGATAGAGTAAAGGTATTTAGTAATCTCAGCGAGGTTAAGTTCGTCGAAACTGAACATTTCTGACACACGTTTCTTCAGTTTTTCAGTTTTGGCGAATCTTGCTGAGATTAGAGTAAAAGTAAAATTGGTATGGACATCATCGATTTTCTCTTATGCCGGTGTAACTCACCGGTGCTTTCATGCAATGGTCTCTGCTCATGAATGTGTAAGATACCTATACCTATATAAGTAGGCATCGTAAATATTCGTGAGTAAAGGCCCAAGCACCTGAGGTGTAATTTCATAATAAAACGAATAATTATAATCAGGTGTACAAGTTTTTGACAGTGTCACAATTTGTGTTAAAAGGCCTGGAAATTCCCTCGTTTATAAACTGAACTTTGAAAAGATAAAGAGGCAGAACCGTGAAAATAACTTTATTTACAGTGTAAAGAAAACATATAAAGCTAATGCATACAACCCTCTCTAAACACACACACACACTCAATTCACACACGCAAATAACTGAAAAATCACACAACGCATTCACACAAATAATATTAACAAAACATAACTAACCCCCTAAATACCCCCCAACATATATAAACAGAATAAATAACCCGACTTTGGCTGGTGTCACTTATGAATACTAAGTCCGGACAATGCTTTTGAGAAGTTGTATTTTTAATAAATAATTTCACCCGCAGCAGGTACGTGCATAGTTGAGACCACAATTCATGTTCATCATTGGTGGTAAGGATACTTCACACGTTCATGTATATCGCATAAACTGGTATACGTGCGTAGACACACTGTCATGTAAACCAAACCTTTCGTCACGGATGTTACTGGACCATATCACTAGCTCATATAGTGCCCGTGCGTCCGCGTGTGTCACATGTCCCACGTTGACTATGGGTCCACGATGGTTAGCTTGTCGTTGTCCTGCATCCACGGATGATACCGTCATGTATATAACCGACCACACCCACTCAGCTAGTCACCTAAAATTCAATTCATTGTCGGGTCCTCAGTGAAAATTACACTACACTGTTCAAAACACACATTAGATTCAACCGTCGGGCTACCATATTTTAAATTCTTATACAAACGAACAAAAATGTCATAAAACACTTAGCAAAGGACAATATAGATATATACACAATATAGATACTTAAGTATGCGCATTCTAAATTGAAATGATAATGAAAAATACTTCTCACTTACTACTGTTCTTTCTCAACACGGTTTATCGTACTTTCACCACACAGGAATTCTATTCAAACACTCCACACAGGATTAGACATAGGCCACACAGGTCCTAAGACATATTGTCAAACTCCACGAAGGTTCATACAGAAGGACACACCTTCTCTCATCAACGACCTGGCCGGAACTACTAGTAACTCATGCACGAAAACCGGTCTAACAAACAATGACTAGCTGACCGTGGCACTCTATGGAGCGCCGTTACTCACAAAAATTAATAGACTAATAAAACTTTAATTGAACATATATACAAAATTGTGACATACCTCCCATTTCAAGTTTCAAAATTGGGAAACCATATTTTGACCAAAAATACACAAACAGGCTACCTCACATGACGACTCAAAAAATCAGCACCTACATTGTCAATACCTTTGATAGCATGTATCGTGAAATTGTATGACTGCAAAAATATTGCCCAACGCATCAACCTTCCATTTGAAATCTTTGATCTATTGAGATACACCAAAGGTTGATGATCAGTCTCGAGAACAAAAGTTCTACCGTACAGATATGCTTGGAATTTTTTCACTGCCCATACTATAGCCAAACATTCTTTTTCAATGACTGAATAACCTCTTTCTCTTTCATTCAACTTGCGACTTGCATACGCAATTGGGAACTTTCGCTCATGCTCTTGCAACAAAACTGCACCTATACCATACTCTGAGGCATCAGTTCTCAAATAGAAATCTCTCTGGAAATCGGGCAATCTCAGAATAGGAGCATACAAAAGCAAAGATTTCAACGAACTAAAAGCTTTTTCATGATGATCTTGCCAATTTATTTTGTTTGGGACACCTTTTTTCGTTAAATCTGTCAAAGGACAGGCAACAGATGCAAAATTGGGCACAAATTTACGATAGTAACCGATGAGTCCTAGAAACGATCGTACCTGTTTCTTGGTCTCTGGGCGAGGAGCATTCTTAATTGCTTCAAGTTTGTCATTGTTTGGACACAAAACACCATTTCCAATGGAATGACCTAAAAAATCAAGGGAGTTAAAACCTACAAAACATTTTGATGGTTTTGCACTCAACTTTCCTGATCTAAGTCTTTCTAACAGACCCCTCAATGCAATGATATGATCATCCCAAGATTCAGTGTGAACCAAGATATCTCAATAAAGCTATCTGTGTTTTTCAAACCCTTTAACAAAACCCGCATCATACGATTAAAAGTAGCTGCTGCATTCGATAAACCGAACGGCATCACTGTGAATCTAAACAAACCGTCAGGTGTAACAAATGAAGTGAGATCTTTGTCTTCGTCTCGCATGGGGATTTGCCAGTAGCCTTTGCAAAGGTCTACTTTCGTGAAAAATTTACTTTTACCGATCTTAGCAAAAATTTCTTCCGGGTCGGGCATTGGTTCGGCGTCAAATACCGTCACTTTATTAAGCTTTCTGAAATCAATGCATATTCTTTTCGAGCCATCTGACTTTTTTGCCACGACAATAGAACTCGCGTATGGAGATTCTGAAGATTCTATTATACCCATTTCAATCATTTTCTTTATTTCGTCTCGAACCGCGTCGCGCAGAGCAAACGGAATTTGATACGGCTTGTTTCGGATCGGATCTGTTGTTGTCAAGTGAATCTCATGCTGAGCAAGATTTGTACGATTAGGAATATCAGATAGAACATCCTGAAAGTCTAGAAGGAGTCTACGAACTTCGTCTTTCTGCGGATCTGATAGATCGTTGTCAATGTTCACATCTTGATATGTTTCTGTGGCTATTGATGGAGGAGATTCCAGCGGGAAATCACTTTCAAAATTCTCACTCTCCGTAGTTTCTTCCTCAATGACAGCACACGAGCTGATGATTGTAGGAGGATCTCTTTCCATGTATCTCTTCAAAAGGTTGGCGTGGAAAGTCTTTGTTTTGCCCTGTACATCTACCCTGTAATCGGATATACCAACCTTTCCAACAACAGTAAACGGACCTTTCCACTGCATGAGTAGTTTATTGTTATCTGTAGGGAGAAGGATCAACACTTTGTCCAACAAATTGAATGATCGACGCTTTGTTTTCCGGTCATAGTATTTCTTGTAGCGTTGACTCGATTTCTGTAAATTTTCTTTTGCTAAGTCACATGTTTCTGCAATGCGCTCTTTCAAGTCTATAACATATTGGTAAGTACTTTTGACTTACGGATCTTTCAGTTCGCTAGTCCACATTTCACGCAAAATTGACATTGGTCCACGTACAGTTCGACCATATAACAACTCGAAGGGAGAAAAACCCATACTTTCCTGCGGAACTTCCCTATAAGCAAAAAGTAAAGGAGCAATGTACCTGTCCCAGTCTTTGGGTCTCTCAGCAGCCATGCGTCTTAACATTTGTTTGAGTGTTCCGTTAAATTTCTCAACCAGACCATTGCAAGCTGGATGGTAAGGTGTTGTTGTAAGTTGAGCAAGTGATAGCAAACGACCTACCTCTTTCATAAGATTTGATGTGAACTGGGTTCCCATATCTGATAGTATTTCTTTAGGAATACCTAATCTGGTGAAAAATTCAAACAGAGCTTCAGCAACACGTTCTGTCTCGATACCTTTTAGTGCAGTTGCCTCTGGATATCGTGTACTGTAATCTACCATGGTAAGAATATACCTATTACCACGATCTGTTGCTGGGAATATAGGACCAACTAAGTCAACAGCAACTCGCTCAAATGGAGTATCAATGAGAGGCATTGACTCTAATGGAATTGGAGTTACCTTACCTTTTGGCAAAGTTCGTTGGCAAACGTCACATGACCTACAGAATCTACTTACATCTCCTTGTACCCCTGGCCAGTAAAAGTTTGACAATACCCTATCAGTCGTTTTCTTAATGCCTAAGTGACCAGCTAGAACACAATCATGTGCAATTTTCATAACAGTAATACGGTGCGGCAAAGGAACTAACAACTGTTTGAAGATTTTGTTGTTACTCACCTTTGGAGACTGAAAGTATCTGAAGAGCAAATCATCCTCCATGACAAACCATGACACATTTTGTTGTCCTGTAAATTTCCGAGTACCAGAATTTGCATACTCACGATATTTTTCCAACGTGATGTCATTCCTTTGGGCAGTTCTCATCTCATCAACTGTAACAAAATTTCCAGAAATACTTGGTACCTTAAGTGTCTTGAATTTCTCCTTTTCTTGCTTTGCTTGGCCTCTAGTTTGCACAGCTAAACCCTCGACATTTACCTCATCACTCTTGGTTTTCCATTGTTTTCCCCAGTCCGTATCAGGATTTGACGGGTCTCTTGCGCCATCAATGTTGCCTATAATGAGGTCATACACTGGATTAGTCATACATAGAGCTTTGACCTTACCTGACAAAAATGGCGTCTGGATACTGATTATCGCCTCGGGAACTTTTCTGACAGTACCGTCTATCAGAACACATTCGATAGATCTGCCTGTAAACTGTTCTTGTGAAACATGCTCACTTTTAACTACCACACCGTTGCAACCACTATCACGCAATACTTCAACGGTTCTTGAATTCACATATCCCTCTAATACAGGCATTTTGTGACAAATACGGCATGCACCTCCTATAACAGGTAAAATATGCCCACAGCGTAACGTCACTTCATTGTTTTGCATGCAACACTCTTTCAGCTTTTCTGAAAGAATGCACAAAGAACCAACATGATTACCTGTGTTGTATCTTGGATTCCCCTGAAAATTGTCTTTGGTAGTATCAGCCGTCGTTCTCTGAGACCTGTATGAATCACTAGGATTAGAGGAAGTCATTAACATAGCACCTTTGTGAGTACGATTTCCCTGATTAAATCTATTAAAACAGTTCTTTGCTATATGACCTACAAGCCCACACTTATAACATTTTCTATCATTCCTACCCGGACCCATGCCAGAATTTCGTTGATTTCCAGTAGGTTGCTTCGCATCTTCTGGTATGTAAGACGGACGCTGATTTGTGCGGTCATAAGTAAATGAAGAGCTACTGTGCGCCTCGATAAATTGTTCGGCAAGCCGCGTCATTTCCTTTACATTTACCGGATGACGTTCGCGTATGAATGTAGATAGAGACTTACTGCAACTCGTGATGAATTGTTCGCGTAACAAAAGATCTCTTAAACCTTCATAAGTAGGCGGAGATTTAGCTAATTCCATCCATCTAGTCAAATAGTTTTCCAAACGCGCTAGGAATTGCGGGGGATTCTCACCTTTATCTGGTTTACTACTTCTGAATTTATCATGGAAACCTTCTTCAGACAATCTAAACCTCTGCAACAGAGATAACTTGAGCTTATCATAATCTAATGCATCAGCTGGTGACAATCGAGAGTACACTTCGAGAGAAGTACCTGTGAGTAGTGCACTGAGATTTATTGACCAAGTATCCCTACTCCATTTAGCATTTTCAGCGAACCTCTCAAACCTTTGCAGATAAGCATCAATACAATCCTTTTGATCACTAAAAGGAGGGAGTTTTGGTAACTTTGCCTGATTTTGAACAACACCTGACTCTACTGGAGCCCCCTGCTTTGAACGAAGCTCTAATTTAAAAGCATCGGCCTTTATTTTTTCTAACTGAATCTGTCTATCTAACAAGGCCAACTGACTCTCTGACTCTTTCATAGCAATTTCCAAACTCAACTCTTTCTCTACTTTCTTTGCTTCCTGTTCTCTTTCTATCATTCTCAAGCTTAGCTCTTTTTCTACTCTCTTAGCATCTCTCTCTGCCGCTCTCTCCTCTCTTTGTAATCTTTGAAAACATATAAAGCTAATGCATACAACCCTCTCTAAACACACACACACACTCAATTCACACACGCAAATAACTGAAAAATCACACAACGCATTCACACAAATAATATTAACAAAACATAACTAACCCCCTAAATACCCCCCAACATATATAAACAGAATAAATAACCCGACTTTGGCTGGTGTCACTTATGAATACTAAGTCCGGACAATGCTTTTGAGAAGTTGTATTTTTAATAAATAATTTCACCCGCAGCAGGTACGTGCATAGTTGAGACCACAATTCATGTTCATCATTGGTGGTAAGGATACTTCACACGTTCATGTATATCGCATAAACTGGTATACGTGCGTAGACACACTGTCATGTAAACCAAACCTTTCGTCACGGATGTTACTGGACCATATCACTAGCTCATATAGTGCCCGTGCGTCCGCGTGTGTCACATGTCCCACGTTGACTATGGGTCCACTATGGTTAGCTTGTCGTTGTCCTGCACCCACGGATGATACCGTCATGTATATAACCAACCACACCCACTCAGCTAGTCACCTAAAATTCAATTCATTGTCGGGTCCTCAGTGAAAATTACACTACACTGTTCAAAACACACATTAGATTCAACCGTCGGGCTACCATATTTTAAATTCTTATACAAACGAACAAAAATGTCATAAAACACTTAGCAAAGGACAATATAGATATATACACAATATAGATACTTAAGTATGCGCATTCTAAATTGAAATGATAATGAAAAATACTTCTCACTTACTACTGTTCTTTCTCAACACGGTTTATCGTACTTTCACCACACAGGAATTCTATTCAAACACTCCACACAGGATTAGACATAGGCCACACAGGTCCTAAGACATATTGTCAAACTCCACGAAGGTTCATACAGAAGGACACACCTTCTCTCATCAACGACCTGGCCGGAACTACTAGTAACTCATGCACGAAAACCGGTCTAACAAACAATGACTAGCTGACCGTGGCACTCTATGGAGCGCCGTTACTCACAAAAATTAATAGACTAATAAAACTTTAATTGAACATATATACAAAATTGTGACAGACAGTATGGTTCAATACACATATCAGAACCCAGTAGAATTCTGAATGTCTTTCATTATTAATAGTTAATTCTAAAATATATCAGAATTTGTATCATGTCACATGTTTCAGAAAATTAGATGTATCGAGTAGTCGATTTTCAACGCATGAGTTCATTCCAAAATGATGTTAAACCACACATACAAAATCTCCTGTCGTCTCTATGCATAGTCATTAGTCGAATTATGTGGCATCAGGTTTATATTTTAGCTACAAGTAGAAACTGCATATGATGACAACTAACTTTGATTTTGTATCAGTAATTTCAGATGCTATGTCTGAGTGAGATTAAAAATGATTCAGTTTAGATAAAAATTGTAAACTGACAGCAGGTATGTGTGGCGTTAGGTGTTAAACTATCGGAACTCCATGACGTCAGGAGATGTATTTTAGAATAGGAAGACAGATTGAACACTTTAGGTAATGATATTTGTCATAGTATACACATATTGACAGCACAATAAATTTCAAATAGGTGTGAAATAGGTGTCAAGTACAATTTTTTAAATTTAAAACTCAATCTCAGATGGTGTCTTTTTTCAGTTAAAACAGTATCTGGAGCTTTTGTGTGACTTTTAGTCTATCACAATAATGCTCCCTCAAAATTTACTTTTCACAGCCCTATGCCCCTCTTCATGTGGAGAGATTTGCATATACATATTTATATATCTGATTGGAGAACAACTACCGGTAATTTAAAAGTGAAGATTTTAGAAATCGGTGTCTGATGATAAATATCCCTCTTCCAGTAAATATTAATAGCGAGCGAAGCGAGCTCTAAGAACCAGTGTGCCCGGGAAAAAGAACGAGCTAAACCTACAGTTCATCAAACAATTATTTTTGTCTACGTCCCATAATGCTCTCTAATGTTTTCACCCGTGGTGCTATGTCAAAAATGGCCGACTTTTAACTCGTAATGTACGGTGTCTTAAGGTTTGAAGACACGTTTAGAGTACTGCATATGCTTTGGCGAGACTCAAGAGATTTGTTAGTTGCTTCCATACCTTCGTATTGAGTCGAGATACGTAAACAAAGACGAACAGAGTTATGGATGACGTCCCAGTGCTCTCGCGCTATATTTCCCGCGATAAATTTAGAGGTGGATCAAACATCTGTAATGTGTGTACTAGCTATTTCAGTATAGACTGCGATACCTGTCTCATTTACATATGATTTGTTTTTTTAATATATGGATTATTTAAATATATACTAGCAAGAGCCATACTTTACTGTCATATCGATTCATTTTTAAGCAAATTGTGCATGCATGTTCAGTAGGCAGGTAAGTATATGAGTATATGAGTAGGGAGGAAATAAACGATAGGATATTTTGAACTAAATAAAAAGGAATAAAAAGAAAACAAATTAAAAGTGGGAAATTGCACACCTACAAACAGGAACCGCTCTCTCTCTCTCTATCTCTCTTTCTCTGTCTCTGGTGAGGGGTAGGGGGTTGCGCTGTATGTATCATGACCATTAAAATTAGTACATTTGTCCCGGCATACTTATTGTAGAGAAATAATCTCTCAAAAACTCTTTGACGTTCGTTGATACCCAAATAACACTAGTTTGACAATGATGCAAGGTATGTGCAATTCTTGCTGCGCTCGCCAGAACGGTAGCACCGTAAAACATATTATGTTTGTCAAATCTGAGGTAGCAAGGGACAGTTTCGATTAAAGTACCCGTCAATATTTTTGTAAAATTGAGAATTGCTGTACTTGAAGGCTTATGAGTGTTGCTAAAATTCATGAAATGATTTTTAATGATTATCATTAGTTAGAGGGGTGTCTCTTGTTGAAACTGATATGCAATATGTAGGCCCCTTATGTTAGGTACATGAGAATCAGAAGTAAAATGGGAAACCTGCGGCTATGACTGGTGTGCTGACTTTACACAGTGAAATTGCAAGTTACAGACGGGAGGTAAAATAACACGAAAAGTAGGTGGATGGGACATTGTAAACTATACACCGGTAAGTTTCTGACATATGATAGTGCAACATGCACGCGGTACGGAAGGTCAACCCTCTGCAGGGAATTAGCTGGGGGAGGTCTAAAAAGCTGAAAAATCATGAAAAATTAGCAAAATATGAAAGGGTCAAAATCTCATAAAAACCAGTATGTAGAGAATTTTACAGGTTTTGACCAGTAATTTTCTTCAGAAATTGGTGATTGGCCTTATAAAGTGTGAATTAAAGGTATTTGTGCTGGATGGGAACTGAGGAAATTCTAGTTACAGAGTTCCGAAGACATGCATCCCTTGGCTACAATGAACCGTATCAAAAAAAAACTGTCCCCTGCCACCTTCAAGACTACATGGCATTTTCATATTTCTCCTTTAAGTGTTATTTTGAGTGGATTTTGTACCATAAATAATACGTTTTGTGAAAATGGATGATTTTCTTTGCTATAGATGTCATTACATGATTTATTAGCTAAAATATATAAGGGGGGTAGCTCCCTCTTAAATGTGTAGAATGACCACCACTAGAGTAAATTGGCTAAGAGAGTAGGTATTTCCTATCCTGGTGACAATTAATAGGCTTAAGTTAATTACTGAGATAAGAATAAATACTTTAAAACAGTTTTTATCAATTAAATCATTAAATTTATGAATTTGCAGCCATTTTGCTGTCTGATTTTATGAAATAGCATTAAGCCCCCTGACTTATATCACCCAATATTTTTAAAACAGCATATTTTTATTTCAAATGAACTTTACATGTAGACAAATCCAGTTATCAAAGTATACAATATGTCAAAAACTCTAGTTTTTGCTCCTTCCTATCAAAAAAATGGTATTTTAGATGTATTTACAGAATTGAAAAAGCCACCCCCTCTTTCCAGTGGACTCCATTACCATTACATGTAGGATATGTAAATGTACATTTGACCTTGAAATAACATCTGCTATGATAATTACTCTTGAAATGAACAAAAAACAACATATTTTTACCCTTTTATTGTATAAATGCATCAAAAATGTAGAAAAACATGAAAATTTGAACATTTTTCATGGAATTCTCATCCATCCCCAGGTACCCAGGTGTGTTTGAATTTCATTTTAATTAAACGCACACATCACACTTGTAGGTCTTACTAATTTAGCAAAGTTAAAAGGAGACTAGAAACCAGAATATATAAGATATCCACTAAATATGATTATAGGCTTAGTTTTTCATGAAAACAAGAAATCACATGTAGGGCGACATGACTTTTTGTGAATAAAAATGCTACAAATCATCCATTTACCAAAAAAAGATCAATTTTAAATATCAGTGATGGTTGTTTTCAAATATGTGTAAGAAATGACTCAAGGAAACTGCCTCAAGTTTCATAATATTAGGTTAAAGTGTTCAAACTAATACTTCTGAAAATCAAAAGATAGGGGGAGGGTATACATGTAAGGGTATTTCTAAGTGATGTGATGCTTTTATCATGATAATATCAAGCAGATGTATGTAGTATTGAATAAGGTTTCTTATTTAAGGAGGTTGAACAACAGTTGACCTCTAAAATATTAGGTAAAGATGCTTTATTTATGGAGAGCCCTGTGAATCTGTGTTAAATAGAGGAAAGTGGAAATGGTGGGTTCACTTAAATAGCCATATTTTTCTTTAACCTCAATGGAATTGGCAAAATGTGGTGTACTTTTTTTCAGAATAGCATAAGCTTTTTAATTTTAAGACAAGATGACTTTTCAGAGAATGTTAGTGTATGTTAAAGGTAGCAAGGGACAGTTTCGAATAAAGTACCCGTCAATATTTTTGTAAAATTGAGAATTGCTGTACTTGAAGGCTTATGAGTGTTGCTAAAATTCATGAAATGATTTTTAATGATTATCATTAGTTAGAGGGGTGTCTCTTGTTGAAATTGATATGCAATATGTAGGCCCCTTATGTTAGGTACATGAGAATCAGAAGTAAAATGGGAAACCTGCGGCTATGACTGGTGTGCTGACTTTACACAGTGAAATTGCAAGTAACACACGGGAGGTAAAATAACACAAAAAGTAGGTGGATGGGACATTGTAAACTATACATCGGTAAGTTTCTGACATATGATAGTGCAACATGCACGCGGTACGGAAGGACAACCCTCTGCAGGGAATTAGCTGGGGGAGGTCTAAAAAGCTGAAAAATCATGAAAAATTAGCAAAATATGAAAGGGTCAAAATCTCATAAAAACCAGTATGTAGAGAATTTTACAGGTTTTGACCAGTAATTTTCTTCAGAAATTGGTGATTGGCCTTATAAAGTGTGAATTAAAAGTATTTGTGCTGAATGGGAACTGAGGAAATTCTAGTTACAGAGTTCCGAAGACATGCATCCCTTGGCTACAATGAACCGTATCAAAAAAACTGCCCCCTGCCACATGAGTTAACCTCTGTTTATGCCTATAAAATATCAAGTACATATGCATATCTTTTTTTCATTGATGAACTTGGCAACCAATTTGTGTTCCTTTATAATATCAAGTACATATGCATATACTTTTTTACTGATCAGCTTGGCAACCAATTGGTGTTCCAATTAATATTCTCTCATGGTGCAAAAATTCCTGATTATCTATTTTTACTTAATATTACATATGTTGACCATGAAGAAGTTGTCAAAATGTCTGATTGTGGTTGGAGACAGTGGAGGAGTTTGGTGGAATTAAGGATGTAAGCAGATATGTATTTTAGAGAGCTCGATTGTCGTGGCCATTTTTAGACTGTATTGATCTCCTAAGGAAGAGCTATATATGAAAATATGCTGGTTGGCAGAAGAGAGAGAGAGAGAGAGAGAGAGAGAGAGAGAGAGAGAGAGAGAGAGAGAGAGAGAGAGAGAGAGAGAGAGAGAAAGAGAGGGAAGTCATAACAGTTTGTCAGGTATTTGATACCCCCACAAAAAAACCTCAACCCCCCCCCCCCCCCAAAAAAAAAAATCTTCATTAATTGTACAAAATAATCCATGAATGAACCTTTAATGAATAATAACAATCCCCCAAAACTAGACCTTACAAAATTCAATGATTTGACAACAGGGTAAAAGTTAACTGTAATATTCCATATACATATAATTGTATTGTTGACTCCAATCTATAGTCCAAGATAAGATCACTGTGCCATTTATTTTCATTGATTTTATTATGTTTAATACTCTAAGCATGAGTGTGCCAATTGAAAATCTGTCATTTATTAAAAACGTTTATTTATTTTTTAAGTAAATTTTAAATTATGAAACTTTTTTTTTTTTTTACAAATTTGTTGTTTGTTATCCTTAAGTAAAGGAATGCACAAGATAAAGATTAATAGTTCATTTATAATGAGAAATATTAAGGCTGATCTATATTTAATCAAATCGAAAAAAGGAAAGGATTGTATACAAATCGAATCAATTGAATAAACCCTGAATTGTCCCAGCACCAATCTTAATAAACCATAAATTAATTATCCGAAAAAAGCCCTGTGTTTGAATGTCACAATAGTTTTTGTTTAGATATTTTTCTATGTATAAGTATTTTAGTTGATGCTATTTCCTATTTTTCAGGTCATTCATCTATGATCGGGACATTTTCTGGAAAAATAGAAAACTTTTCAACAAGATTAAAATCCTGTCGCACATGTACTTTGTCTCTTAATTCCAAATCAACACCTCCTCCACGATTGCAGTATCAACTGGAACGGAACCACGAAGGCCATAGAGAGTGACATGATAGAAAAGATGGTCAAGGATGTGAATGATGGGTCTGTTCGTATAAAGATAATAGTTGGTGATGAAGATAGCACAATGATTTCCAAACTTTGGACAAACATTGACACAAATATTATTCAAACATTGGATGCTAATCATCTTAAAGACATCTTAAGGAACCATTTATACTTTGTTAAAAATAACACTGACAAAACTTTAACTTTCAATTTCAGTGGCATTGAAAGTTAAAGTTTTGTGTTATTTTTCACAAAGTATCATACAGTATCTCAAAAGATGTTTATATTACATCCTTGCCCAAGGAAAAAGGGGTGTTGCAAGGATAAGCCAAGGATTTGTGCTCTTGTCCGCTTTAATATTCATGTTAGATATGTAATAAAGATGTTGAGAGGGTTGTTCATTTTGGAGCGACAATTGGCAGATTCATTATTTATGCTAGATTGGTAACACATGTAATAACGTTGAGAGGGCTTTTGATTTGGGTGCATTATTTGTATAAGTCTGTTAATTTATTGTTTGTACAAGTGAGAAGTTAAATGTCCAGTATAAACTTGATTAGTATAAAAAAAATTCATACCAGAATAAATGGTTGTAACAGTAATGGATGTTGTTCTACCGAATGGGTTAAAATTAAATTTGCCCTTTGTACTTTGCATATTGTACATGATCTAATGCTGATTTCGATCCTTTTATATGTTTCAGAGTTGAACAAATAATTATGAAATACATGTAGCAAATCATGAATTAAATATTTATTTGTTCATACCTATTAGAATTATTTTGTTTCTACCTGGTATCTTGTTATAAGGTGCAAATAGTTTAAACATGTGTACTTTGACAGAGGAATTTCAAGTTAGACAGAGGAAATTTGAAAATATTTTTTACTTTTTTGGTGAATTTTATATAGTACTAGCATTGTAATAAAGATATTATTAATTGATTGAGTGTTTATTGAACAAAAAGATGGTATTGATTATTTCATCTACATTAGAATAGTGTTTAAGTGAAAATAGCGCGAAATTGAAAAAACAGACCATAGGAAATTCAGATTGCAATATCTTTATATTTAAGTCATTGATATATGAGTTTCTCCTTTTCCAGTGAAAACATAACGTTTGAACATTTTATTTCAGTTCAAAAATAAGACTTTTAATTATATTAAATAATATTTTTTGACCATTTTGCATTGAAAGTCAACACAAAAAGCAACAAATTAGAACTATGCATAGGAAATTCGGTTGCAGTTTGTAAAATACTGAGGAGGCGTTGACAAAACATTTTTGTAAAAAATGATTTTTCTTTTAATGTGTTATGAATAGCATATAAGAAAAATGAAATCAAATAAATGCGAACTCTGTAGCAGTGCTTCATTTCTGTTGCCAGTGGTGTATTTTAATGAGCTGGAGCATTTCCAACAAGGGTATGTTTGGGTACCGTTACCATGGAAACAAACATATTGACCTATTATTTTTTTTATATTCTGTTAGACGAAATACAGTGCTATCCGTTGAACCAAGTTTTATAATTTTTTAATCACTTTGGTGTGAGTCCCATACGCCCTTTAACTGCCCTATCATGTCATATTTCTCACATTTATTATTTTTTTGAAAAAATACTTAAAACAAAATTTTTTTATAAAAATCCTACCCATCTAAAATTTGTATATAATAAAACATGGTTGCTAGCTTCGATTACCAGTAAAAACAATGATCTCTTGTCTTAGCCCCACAATTATTTTCACTAAACATGCATGTCATGCCAGGAAACACATTTTTAGGTATATTAGGACAATTTTGACAGAAAGGTTACGATTTTAATTTGATCCAACTCAGATCAACGGAAGTGGGGGGGGGGGGGTGAGGGCTATCGCAAGAATTTCCAAATGTACACAAGAACAATGAAAATGTTACTAGAAATAAACAAATCTCAATTGAAAACTCGAAAACATACAATACTAGATATGGACTCTAATCAATCTGCAAAGAACTAGAAACATGTTCTACGTCTTGGGATATCTGTGGAAAAACACTAAGATTAAGTATATTGAAGTTAAAGACACAAAGAAAACTAAAAATTAATAATTTAAGTTTTTTTTTCTTTGTGATACTCTCACTTTTGTTGATCAAAGTTGGAAAAATTGTAGTTGGAGGGGTGGAGTTTGGTCCTGTCTTCAAGTGGGAGGTCACCACATCTTTAATTGATATATTGTTTTAAAGATGAAATCTATGAATGGTTTATTTAAAGCATATATTGAGGTCACCTTCGAGTACGAACAAAACAAGACAAAACAAAGTGTGTGAGCAATCATATATATATATAGATATAGATATAGATATAGATATATATATATATATATATATATATATATATAAAAGCACAAACATTGTAATAACTCTCAAATTGACATATACCTGCCCATAGTGAATGATATAGATATATATACAGCACAGGGAATTTCACTTTTGTTGGAGCTCCACCTCCGCCCCGACCGAAAGTTAAGCAACACTGGAAAAATATGATTTTCAGTGATGAGATGACAGTTGTAATAAAACCTGATGGTAAAATCAACGTTTAGACAAAAACAGAAGAGAAATGGAAAGGCTTATGTTTGGGATACCTTGGACAGGGGCCAACACGAAGTTTAAAACTGATGGTTTGGGGGAAAATTACTTACCATGGAACGGGTATTTTGGCTTTTGTTGAAGGTAATATGAACTATCAAATATTTCGGACATTCGCCTTGGCATTTTAATGGACGACAACTGTCCCGTTCATCGCTCCCGAGAGACGGAAAATTGGAAAAAGAGAAACGTTACCCCACCTTTCTTTTAGCCCCACAATCCCCCGACTTAAATCCGATTGAAAATGTTTGGCTTTTCAAAAAAAAAATACATTAAATTGATATTCAGAAAGAAGTAAGGGAATGTGACAAGGAAATTCTACTAAAGTTCCTACAAACTTTCCTTAAATAAATAGAACAAATAAAAAACCTTCCTCTTCCAATAGCGAATTCAGAAATAAAATGGGAATAGATACCTTCTGGAAATTGTGGCGGCTAAAACCATGTTATCAACGTTTTCCAAAACTCATTAATTAGAAAAAAAACACAATGTTGATTGATTTTTTTCTAAATCGTGGAATTGTTTTTGGATTGGTGACAGCTGCTGCAACAAATGCTCTTTATGACAGGTTAGTATAGCGGAACATGTTTAGTTATGATATGATCTATATCCAGCCAAAAAAATGTGTATTGAACAAAAGATGATTAAATAATGTGTTTGGAATTATATGCAATATAATGTTCACATTTGCGAAGTTTCTTTTATCACTTATCAACTTTGTCAAAAGTTTTTATTTTTCAAGATTTAAATATTTCTTGTAAGTAGATTGTGTGCACCATGAACAACTAATACATGTATTTTGTAAAATTGAGAGTTGTTGTACTTGAAAGCTTATGAATGTGACTAAAATTCATGAAATGATTTTGAATTATAATCATTAGTTAGAGGGACGTCTCTTGTTGAAATTGATACGCAATATGTAGGCCTCATATGTTAGGTACATGAGAATCAGAAGTAAAATGGGAAACCTGCGGCTGTGACTGTCATGTTGACTTTAAACAGTGAAATTGCAAGCTAAAGACGGGACGTAAAAACCAAAAAAAAGTGGGTGGATGGGACATTGTAAACTATACAAAGTTAAGTTTCTGACATGTGATGGTGCAACATGCACACGGTGCAGTTGGTCAACCCTTTTCAGGGAATAAGGTGAAAGCTGAAAAAATCATGACAAAGATGTATAGTATCAAAGTCATTTAATGGTATCTTGTGCATATACCTTTCTCTCCACCTGCAATTTATATGAGATTTTGATTTTCCGATTAAGAATTTAGTTCGTTAGATTTAACAAAGAATTGATATAGAATGTAAAAAAAAGACATGTTTGAATACAATTGAATTTTTTTTTAACAAAACATCCCTGTATTTATATTAATATAAATCATATGATAACTAACTTAAACACGTTATCAGTTATATAATTCATTGTTTTGATATAGTATACTTCAATCAGAGGAATACCACAACAACGCAACCAAAGAATAGGTCAGTGTCACCCGTCACTGTTAAAAGTAAAAAAATCCAGCATAATGGTTTTATCTAGGCTTGATTATGATTTTCTGGAATGATAGTCATTGTTTATTTTTCTCGGGCATTGTCTCAACATTTATTTGGATTATTTTCATACAATATAGATTGTGTCCCTGCAGACCTTAAGACAGCTGGTTTTGATAGAAAAACTAAAATTATGGGTATTTAGTCTAGGAGTCCCGATTTCCAAATATCAACAAATTAAATTAAAGCGTCAAAAATGATTATCAACAATGAGTGTGAAATAAAATAAATATAAAAACTAGACTTTGACCCGTGCCTGCACGGGTTGACATTGCATATTGGACATTTACGAAATAGGTAAATCGACACACCGCATTGTTGACATATACATGACAAAGCCATAATCCTACAATGTTGCTTTTAATTTCAATACACTATCCTTACTTAGAATAATCTAACTGTGTCTCAGGAAAACCCCTCACCACAGTTAGAATGCCTCCCATATACCCGTAATGTAACAGAAAATTGAAGTTGCATTAAAAATAACAGTCAATTGTATCAAAAGAAACCCTTTTGAGACTGTAAATACCTTTCATTTAAAATTTTAATTCATAAAATCAAAAAGGAATAAGGAATCATTCTTTGAATAATATGAGGTGATAATTTCGGTCGGGGCGTGATCAAATCCAATAAAGCCCGAAGGGCTTTATGATAGATTTGATCACACCCCGACCGAAATTATCATTTCATAATATTCACAGAATGATTCCTTATTACTTATATTTATATAATTTTAAGCCATCGTACCATTATATATTTAAAAGATAGATAAGCAAGCCCCGCTGGCGCCTCGATTTAGCGTCATTTGTATTGTTGGTTATATTGTACAAAATCGATACGTAGTGTTATCACAGGCGGAGACACTGGAAAATATAAATATAAGAATGTAACACCTGTTTACCGACGTACACGTATTTTCTTTGCTACAGACACAATACACGGAACGCATTCTATCGTAATACCGTAGGACATTTATCATTTTAACGATAAAACATTCTATCTTCTTCTAAGAAATATAATGTGAATTTTTTTTGCATGGAATCAAATATTTTTTGGCCATCACGAAGACAAAAGTAGGTACTAAGTTGATATGTATAATTGTTATTTTATAATTTCTCTCATAAGAAATCATAAATATATGAACAATATATAGAGAAGAATATATACAGAAGAAAAACAAATTTGTGAATTCTAAGAACTCAAGATTAAATATATTGTGACTTATCCGTGATTTAAGGATTTAATCATTTTTCACGTATAGATTATTCATAACGTGTACATGTGTAACTAAAAAAAGTAAATAATGTAAGTTGTTTTTCTTTTTTTTTATGACGTATTTTTTCATATCAGGCGGCTTCGTAAATCTTAAAACAGGTAATGAATGAAATAAAATACCTCTCCAGTATTTACTTTTGTTTCATGGACCTAAAAAAGAAATATTCTTAACAAAACACTTTATCAACACCATTAAATGAATATATCTATTTAATGAAAAACAAATTGTACGTGAGAATATAAATCACTTGCTGTGACCTTCAACTCAACATTCAAGTATATCGACGACGTATTATCAATAAACAATTGCAATTACCATACTTACGTCGACTCGATACATTTCAGTAAACTTAATATAGAAGATACCACAGAGTCTGAGTCATTTGTTTCATATTTAGATAGTAAATGGACATGGAATTGGACATTGATGGTAACCTAACAACAAACTTAATGATAAACGTGATGACTTCAATTTTTTTAAAACAGGACTCTTTACAGTCTCGTTTCACCTAATTGTTTACGGACTTTTCCGGGTTTTTTTTTCGATTACCACAAAGAGCACACTGTGTTTGTATTTTGTTTCATAGTCTTTTGAAATGGTTTAAATTTCAAAGCTTAATATTGTCATTTGTCATCAAATTGAGAAGTTTTCATAAGTCCAGTATATTTCACAAAATAAGTTATAATTTTTAATCGTTCAAAAGCTCATTTACCTTCTGTAAAAAGTACCAAAACATATTATTACTTTTTAGCTCACCTGAACTGAAAGCTCAAGTGAGCTATTCTGATCACATTTTGTCTGTCGTCCGTCCGTCCGTCTGTCTGTCTGTCCATCTGTCCGTAAACTTTTCACATTTTCAACATCTTCTCAAGAACTACTAGGCCAATTTCAACCAAACTTAGCGAAAATCATCCTTAGGCGAAGAGGATTCAAAGTTGTGAAAATTAAGGGCCACACTTGTTTCCAAGGGGAGATAATTAGAAATTAATGAAAAATTTCGAGAAATTTTCAAAAATCTTCTTCTCAAGAACCAGAAAGCCAGGAAAGCTGAAACTTGTGTGGAAGCATCCTCAGGTAGTGTAAATTCAAAGTTGTGAAATTCATGACTTCCGGGGGTAGGGTGGGGCCACAATGGGGGGTCAAAATTTTACATAGGAATATATAAAGTAAATCTTTAAAAATCTTTTTCTCAGAAAATATCAGCCAAGAAAGCTGAAACTTGTGTGGAAGCATCCTCAGGTAGTATAGATTCAAAGTTGTGAAATTCATGATCCCTGGGGGTAGGTTGGGGCCACAATGGAGGGGGGGGTCGAATTTTTACATAGGAATATATAGAGTAAATCTTTAAAAATCTTCTTCTCAGAAACTAATCAGCCAGGAAAGCTGACACTTGTGTGGAAGTATTCTTAGGAAGTGTAGATTCAAAGTTGTGAAAATCATGACCCCCAGGGGTAGGGTGGGGCCACAATGGGGGTCGAAGTTTTACATAGAAATTTATATATAGAGTTAATCTTTAAAACCTTCTTCTCAGAAACTAATCAGCCAGGAAAGCTGCAACTTATGTGGAAGCATCCTCAGGTAGTGCAGAATTAAAGTTGTGAAATTCATGATCCCTGGGTGTAGGGTGGGGCACTATGGAGGGTCGAAGTTTTACATAGGAATAAATAGAGTAAATCTTTAAAATTCTTCTTCTCAGAAACTAATCAGCCAGGAAAGCTGAAACTTGTGTGGAAGTATCATCAGGTAGTGTAGATTCAAAGTTGTGAAAACATGATCCCTGGGGGTAGGGTGAGGCCACATTGGGGGGGGGGGGGGTGTTAAAGTTTAGCATAGGAATATATAGAATAAATCTTTTAAAATCTTCTTCTCAGAAACTAATCAGCCAGATGATTTTTTATAATTGTTAAGATTTTGGCTCCAGGACCATTCTTCGGACTCACAAGAAGGTTAAGAGTTTGATGTAGCTTAATATCCCATATATAAACAATTGTAAAGGATCTTTTTGAGGACTGCAATACTCAACATGTGATATGACTATAAAATCATCCTGTTAGAAAAGGGACTAATGATTATAAACATAAGAATATACAGGGGGAAAATGGATTTTATTTATACAGGATCTACATGTATTATTGTACGTTGTCCAGAGTGTTTGTATTATGACTCCATTAAGCTGATTTTATCATACCTTTTGTTCCTCAGGTGAGCGATGTGGCTCATGGGCCTCTAGTTTTAATTTTATGATTGCGGAGGTTTAAAGAGAAAAAAGAGAAAATACTGTGCTGTTTGTAATATTTGTGGACGTCAATTTGTAGATTTTGTTTAAAACAAACAACTTTGAATTTGTATAAATTGCTAGCATCGACTATATATATTAGATTAATCAAATGAAAACAAAATCATATTTTACAAATAGCCTTTACTATTTTTTTTTTTTGTAAAAAAGAAAGAGAAAATAGTGATATCATAATGTTTTTGGCTCGACTATTTGATGCAAGTTCTACGTAACTGTCGAAAATTAAATATATATCTGGGCGTTTAAGATAGAAATATTCTTACGGCAATCATTTAAAATATTTTTTGTACGTATTTTATGTATTTATTGTAACAAATATCTAGTATGTGGCATTCTTAAAAAATAGATTCTGAAAACGTTGATTGTAAAATTCAGTCAAAGTTATGGTCATAAGCTGGACAGATGGAAATATCGTAAAACAGGTTTGTTTATAAACAAAAAAGGTAATTTATTTTTACATACAAAGGCTGTTTGAAAATGAATGAGAAATTTACTTTCATTTCTTTTAAAAATTAGTTTAACCCATGAAAATTCTTCAGAAAGTACATCATGATAAAATTAACAAGTGTAAAGATTTTCTAGTACATAGCATCATTTAATACGTCCAGTGATCCGGAGCAATCGCAATGACATGTTACATTGTGTTCCGTTATCTTTTAAATACTATAGAAATCAACACAAAACATAATATATTTTAAATTTTTCGAGCTCATTTAATGTTTTAATTTTAGGAAGCAAACATTAACATTTTCTTTCCATTCTGAATATTGTGAACAAAAGTTAAGTTATTGCTATCCGA
The DNA here is from genome assembly GCA_015776775.1 of Magallana hongkongensis. Lineage (NCBI taxonomy): Eukaryota > Metazoa > Mollusca > Bivalvia > Ostreida > Ostreidae > Magallana > Magallana hongkongensis. The sequence goes on along the minus strand of VIAA01000043.1, from coordinate 650,640 downwards.
AAATTTACAGACACTTTTCAAGTAGAGGTTTAAGTCTTTTAATCGCCAACTTTATCGACAAGTTTGTGTACCGAAATAACCAAAAAGCTCGTATAATTTTGTGAAATTATTTGTTGCAGTTTGTTTAATGTTTAATGTTTTTTTTTTTTGTCAATTTTCACTCATATCCGTAACTTAGAAAAGTAAATGTATGAACTCAAGTGTGTATAATGTGCATAACACGTTGAAAAAATTCATTTTACAAGGTATGTGCATTTTCCATATTTCCTTTTATAAAGCTAGCATTTGTTTAAATGATCAACCTTTTAAGAAAAAACCTATAAGATTTCGTGCAACTCAGATTTGTAGTTGCATATAGCTATGCATGTGCTCATTGTTTATGACAAGCAGGGATCTGTGTTAAAGTTTTATTGTTTTGTATTTGTTGGGAAAAAATTGTTTTCGCTAAATTATGCTCTATTTGATGGTATGAAAATGGAAAATGTTCGTACTGTTCACATTTACATGCATCAATTGTGAACATAATTTAACGCGTTACCATCTCTTAAAAGGCAAACACATTGGTGTTTGTTAATTGTATTTTATAAAAATACATAAAATTATTTTTTAAAGATTTCCTAGTATGTGTACCATTCGGTAACATTCTCCAGTTTGTAATGTTCTGAATACAATTCATTGAAATGAAGCTCAAAAGGAAAAAAAAGAATGTGAAAAGGAAATGGTTTTGTTTATTTTTTTTAATTCTACCTAAATTTCTGCAAACTTTTCCTTGAATGAATTAGGAAATTCAAATACCTCCCTCTTCTGATCACGAGGTTAGATATAAAAAGAAAAAAACATAGCTTTTAGAAATATTGGCGGCTAAACACCATTTTCTCAACATTTCCCAAGATTCAAATTAACGAAAAAAATGTTAATTTATTTTGTTATAAAGCGTGGAATTGTTTTTGGATTAGTGACTATTGCTTCAATGAATGCTCTATATGACAGGTAATTAAGTAAAGCGGAATATGTTTAGTTACCATTAGCATAATTATGTTCAGCATTAAAAATGCATTTTACACATAAGAATACTTTATTTAAAATTATTGTAAAAAACTCGAAATAATGTTGATATGATCGATGTTTTTTAATCACTTTCTACTATTGTTAAAAGTGTTTTTAAGGGGAGTGTGTTCATCATGATCTACTAATATACAAAAACATGTGCAGTGTTTCTATCATGAATCAAAAAATTCGTGTTTTGCTTTGTTTTTTCGTTTTAATTTTAAAATTTTAACATATTTGCGTGTAAACAATGCTTTTACATCTGATCTAAAATTATGTGTTTTTATTTTGGTATTTGTTTTAATGAAAAAATTCATTAAGTTCTCTCTCTGATACTCCTGTAATCATAAAGGTAAATTCATAAAGTAATCATCATTGCCACAATTTGAACATTCCATATATTAGACTGTCAAATATACCACCATTTATATTTTTGGGGACTTTATCACTTTTTACGAAACTTCAAGTAATGAACATCCATCAGTATCGATCAGTTACGACTAAGCACAGCTTCTCTGTCCATTCACAAATATGTGATTTGAGATTTTTTGAGATTTTTCATAACTTTGTTTGCAATTTGCTTGCCTATCAACATTATTATGTTGTATGTTGATATAACTATCTTGCATTTCGACATATTTGATAGAAAAATAACTTGCACACAGTAGGTAGCTAGAGATATGCCACCATACATTTTATGTGAATTAATTTTGCTTGAAGCAACTAACTTTTCAGTTTTACAAACAGAAAATGTTTATGATATAGACGGAGAAGTAGTAAATGCGTTGCAGATTTTCAATTCGCGGAGAAGGACTATCCTGTAAAATTTACAGAGACGATAGGGACATGAGTTTGTTTTAATTTGATTATATAAGAAGAAGTAAAAACACAAACACTTTTCGGATCATTTGTAAACTTGAAATTATGCTAAAAATCTCTGACAAATAAATGCAACGACATAACGTTTTTTAATGCTTGATGCAGGTACTAAGGTAGCGACAATGCAGAGAAATACGTGCAAGAAATAGTGGAGAAAATACCCGGATGATTAAATTAAACTGCATTAAATCGTGTTACAATTCCTTTCTTCTCTTATTCTTGTTGCGACTTGATGTAAACCGTTGCTAGTAATATGTTTATTCACAGAAAAAGTAAACTTGCATTTGATTTCTAGTTATTCCTTAGGTAACGAATGCATAAATGTGAATTCACTATGATGTAAAATGACATTTAATTTGATTTCATACAAAGTAATGTCCATTTGTCTTCGATTTCTCAAATAAATGCGTGTCAAACTGACTATCTTTCTCTAATAAAAATACGGGTCTAATATTGCTCATACGTAAAAAATTAAGACATGCACACATAGATCGGTTAACTATTTCAAAATGCTTCGACAATGAAACGATGTAAGAGTATAAAGGTCCATGCTCTCTCTCTCTCTCTCTCTCTCTCTCTCTCTCTCTCTCTCTCTCTCTCTCTCTCTCTCTCTCTCTCTCTCTCTCTCTCTCTGACTTTCTCTCTCTCTCATTTATTTACAAATCGAAAAAAAAATACTTTTAACGGGAAAAATTAATAAATGAGAAAGGTGCGTTTCCTTTCGGGAATTGGTCTATAAGGACGTTTTAAAACGTTTTATATTTTTTATTTTCAATGACGATATATCTTTTTAAACTTGTAGTATTCTTAACTAATAAAATACATTTGATCTAGGTGTTTAAAAACATAATTAATCATCAATTGTTAGAAATAGATTTAAATGGTACAGAAAGCGTACAAACCTTATGGAAACCGCATAAAAAACGTATCGCATCGTACAAGAAACGTATCTTATCGTACAAGAAGTGTGTAGTATCGTATGGAAATCGTACCGTGCAATGTAATAAACATATCGTATGGTTCAATAAGCGTACCGTATCATGCGAGAAACGTATCGTACAACCCGTATAGCATGTGAGAGGCGTGTTAGAAACATACAGCCGGTGTAGTAGTGCGTATTAGGATCTCTAAATATATATTGTATTATTTTCAAACGTAATCAAATATCAAGAAACGTGTGATCCCACCTATGTGCTTATATAACAAAATTTGAAACAAACAGAACAAATCTGTTTTTGATGTTAAGTTAAAAAAGTGCTGAAAAAGTCCGATTCAATTTTTAAAAATCACTGTCGGTTTGCCAGTGAAATATGACTATGTAAGAGAGCATTATTTGAAACACTATTATTTTTTTGGTAATGAGAAACTTCGTCGAAGATGATTAATCAAAAACAATGTTCATTTAAGATTTGAATTTTACTTTTGCTAAATGATCAAGCAAACTATTGTCAGGTGTTGGTTTGCCTGTCTGAATACCTGTCTGTCTATCAATCCATGCTATCCTGTCGTTAATCTTGTAAAAAATAACGTTGCGGGTACTGTAGATATATCCCTTTTAAAAAATATCCCCATTTATAATCGTGATAGGGTAAACACCACCACTAACTTGAGCAATTAAAGATCTAGAGGAAGTTGATATATTTGTCGTTGTGATTATTCTTATTCATTTTATTTTGCACTGAAATATTTTGAAGGATCTGTACTTATTAACATTTTGTAGTTTGCAAAGTATTCATAATTTCTATGAAGTTTGTACTATTCATTGTTTAAGTTCCGTACATTGTAATATACGCGTATACGAAACAAGTGGTCTTATCGATTTTAAAAATAAACGAACCCTTACTTTGTGTGGCCAATTTAAAATGTTCGAAATTTTAAAGCCCAATACAAAAACAATAGTTGTGAGTCTATCAGTCCATATAGTTACAAAACGATTACATCTTACAACGTCAAATTGATGGCGATTTTGAAGGAAGTTGAACAGCTATACGTATTTCATTGTAATCAGAGAAACCAGTGAACCCTAAACACATAAGATCGCCCAATGTTATGGTAATTCAATATTGTTATTTTGTTTATCCTACCCCAGTATCTAGTTGTCCACCACGCCACGGAACATTTTCATGTCTTTGAATGCGCCTAACAAAAAAATCGAGAAATACTGTATCAATATAAAATGTATCAAACTAATTCTCACAATAATATTCAATAATTCTACTATATCCCATGTGGCTTCAAGTATAAAAAAAAATATGTTTAGCTGAGGCTAATACAATTTAGATTTTATACTTTAAATATGAAAAAGGTCATTCCGTACACCAGCTAGACACAACAACTAACATAACGTTTATGTCGCCACTGTCTAGTGAATTCAGTGCTATATACATTGAGTGCTACATTCTAGACCCGGGGCCATAAAGTTAGACGAGCTCACTTTTCATCTCAATCTCACTTTTCCTCATTATATTCTTTTGGTTAAAGTGAGACTGAGATCAAAAGTGAGCTTGTCTAACTTTGATGGCCCCTAGGCCTGATCAGCACTGAGATAGAATGACGTTACATGTGGAAGAAAGTGTGTATCCTTAACTTGTCAAACATTCGGTCTACTATCAAATCGATCAGTGTAAGGTCGCTAAAGCGACAGCGAAATGGTATTGCTTTGACAAACTAAATATCCACCTCCTCTTAGTTGGCTATATTCCGCCAACTCTAAGTCAACCATATACATGCCTAATGGTAACAAAAACAAAAGTAGTGTTTTAAATGACCCAATGGTTTTAAAACCCGATGCATTAGTTCTGAGACAATGCATTGTTTACCTATACAAAATGTGTTATTGTGTTCCTAAATATACGACATCTAAAAAACAATCATATAAATTATTGGGCATTTTATGTTTAAATTAAGTTTTCAAAATTGTTTATTTGATATATCAATTTATTGCTTCAAGTGCTAGATATGAATAAAAAACAAACTTATCGAAAAAAAAATAACAAGAAAATAGTGACAATACAAAAGCGAAGATGGCGATACAATTTGCACTAAGTCATTTGTGAAATGTAAGTTAAACAGCTCATAATTATGATGATCATATGACACCAATTACTTCCTTTCCTTAATTTATAGATAATAAACCATTTGTTTTTATGAAACCGTTGCTTACATAGCGCTAACGTACTCAGCTGATTGTTTGAATTACTATGAACTGAATACCATGTGCATTTGTATCAGCTTTTTAATATTTAATACAATTCGATTATACGACGGGTTTTTTTTCCAAATGCAAAACACATAATTATTATTTGGAAAGGAAAAAAATCAAATATCAAATGTTATAACTTTTAAACATTTTATGATCTCAATATATATGTTTGAACAGAAACCAATGTAAATGAAGATGTTATCTAATGGAAATGTTATCTAATGTTCTCTAATATATATATATATATATATATATATATATATATATATATATATATATATATATATATATATATATATATATATATATAAAAGCACAAACGTTGCAATACCTCTCAAATTGACATACACCTGCCCATTGTGAATGATATAGATATACTTAAAGCAAAGATAAATTCACCTTATTGGAGCTCCCACCACGGTCTAGCTTAGATGGCCGAGTGGTTAGCGCAGTAGCTGCTCATTGCTAGGAGAGTGGGTTTGCTGGTTATGTTAATTCCTTTATTACATGAATGAATCATCAAAGAGTTTTTTTTATTGTTCATATTTACATTTTCTTTTAACAAATTGATGAATGGATTGTAAAATGTAAGTAAAATTCAATAAATAACCGTTAATGTACCTCAGTACATTAGCGAAATGAAACAGCAAAATTGCCTCTTATGGGGGATACAGAGCTTTTAAATACACTTAATTTCCGTATGAAATAGAGGAAATCATTACAATACTCGGCAAACGTTAATAAAAACAATTGGTAAATATATTTGCACTTCACATTAATGTCGATACACGAATAGACGTTGAAAGGTTTATTCTAGATCGAATGCAATTTGCAGATTAAAAAAAAAAGTAATTATAAAGGATACCAAGAAATTAAGAAAAATTGTGCGATTTTAGCTGGTGTTCTTATTACATTGGGATGGTTAACAAAAGTTGTACCGACTAGTGCGATGCTTTCCTTGTAAGTACAGCTGTGTCATATAAAATTAAATACCAATTTCAATGGTCACGGTATACTTGTAACTTTTCTTAAATAGCTGATTCCATGATACAAAGTTAAAACAGCTCACTTCTTGATCAACTTTATGAATTTCTTTATATTTTCTTAAATATTGTTTTTTATGAATTCTATATAAATATTTTTAAAAGAATTTGGAACGTTTTACCTTCTGAATTCGAATTGCAAACACTCCTGTGATCGCTTTATCTAACTTGTGTACTTATTTCCGCAAAGTGCTTTTGAATGTTAGCACAAACTATAGCTTCCGTTTTTTTTTCAAATTATTTTTTTTTAAATAAATGTATTATGAATTATTAAGAATCAAGCCCCATTTCCACAATAGACATTTAATAAACCATGCTTCACTCGGATATAAAAGGGTATAGCAAAATTTGAACCTATTATGTTGAAATTGCCTTTTATTAAATGAAAAAAAAATAGATCTTGATTTACTAATAATGATTTATAAGTTGTTTATGAACACAACAACCCTTTAGATTGGGGTTCCTGCAATTGGTGATCACATGAATAGATTTGAAACATCTTTAAACTAGATTCATTGGTTATTATCGTCACAAATCAATACATGTAGCCAGTAAAAACGGACAAAACAGTTATTTAGGTAAAAATAAAATAAACATCAGTTATTTTAGGCTTGAATATTCACATTTTGTATTACTTATATTCTATATTTATTTCAGTGATTTCAATTCAAAAAAGAATTGTCTCCCTGGTAATTATGGTGACCGTTGTCAACACACATGCCAATATCCAAAATTTGGTCTTCAGTGTAAAGGGACATGTGATTGCAAACAGATGTTGTGCCATTATAAAAATGGATGTCCGCATATAGGTAAAACAGTTTTAATATGTTAAAAAATATGTAATATATTTTAAAAGTTTAAGCAATAAGTGCAGTTCCATTGTTTCAATCATTATCATTACCAACTACTTTTAATAATCTAAGCATCAAATCAAACTTAACTTACAACCGACAAAATTTACTTTACCATTTTTGCGGTCTAGTTACATGTTAATTACGTTACGCTACAATCGGTTACACTACAAAGTGTCGTACATCATCAGTATTTTAGTGCACAAGGTTCCTATTGTGAACCTATTGTGATTGACATTTTAGATTTAAATTTATCCATTGTTGCCGTTAACAATGCATTTCTGGCGATTTATTGGTCCAAAATTATAATTATGGCAGTTGTCAAGTAAAGGGTGATATACAGTTCTGAGACATAATGGTTCTTTTTAATTAAATAGTTCGTATCATGTTTTTGTTTACACACCAATACATATCAGAACATAGTGATTGGATGTACATTGTATTACAGCTTTTAAATTTGTTTTAAAGAAACTTTGAAAAAACAATGTATTATATGTTAAGTCTCCCCCCCCCCTGCTATTGCTATCAAACTCGTCTTATAACTTGATTTTTTTTTTTTTTTTTGGGGGGGGGGGGGGTTGGGGTGGGGGTGTTGTATTTTTATCTTAAATCGTTATTTCGATCGGCTTGCTTATCAAAATGAATAAATTATCATGCTTTGTTGTTGAGGTTCTTCTATTGTATCTCTCATGCACTGTAAAGAATATGACATTTCATAGCAAATGCACAATTACTTTTTTTACATTACTGTAATTGCAATATCAAACCTTAAATATGCTTATAATAATCAAACCGTGTTTCAAACACATTGGTATGCTGTGGCTTTGTTTTGTATTGTAAATCCAGCCGTTTTAAATATTGTTTCTATTTAAACAGAAAGAGAAAGAGAAGGGAATTTCAGTTTAAAAAATTTAAAAATATATACTTGATATCTACTACAGAAACTGTATGTTATTTGAAAATCATTTATGTATCTATTGGAATCAAAACATACATTAGAATATAAAAGAAATTAGAATACATGTACATTTTCTACTTTCACAAATAAAGAAAAGAAATAGAGAGAGAGGGGGATTTCTGATTTTTTATAACTATAAATATCAGCGAGGGTTGTTCGATAGTTTGTGCATTGTACATGTGCGATATCTCAAAAACATTTGACCCAAATAGTATAATTTGAGAGTATGAATGACGAGTATGGAAAGACGGTAACCTGCTCCGATGTCAAAAATTCCTTTACAAGCTCAGATTAATGTGATTGAGATTATCATGAAGTATTCGAACAAGCCTAAATCCTAACACAGGTCGACGTTTATGATAATATTTCTTGGGTGTTTTTAGAATATTATCTCGTTAACAACGCCCCATGAAACGAAGTTTGTACGGCTATGTCATCATATAAGAAAATACGCAAAAACACCTTCTTTTTGCTTATGGTTCTTTTGGCAAATACAAACATTCTACCGTATTTATTTAGCGAGCTTTTGTTAGCAATTTTTCTTAGTGGTTCGAAATATAACAATATTTGCAAATTTTATCTGATTAAAGTAGGAAAACAGTTTTACAGCTGCTTAGCGGTTGTACCCGTGCCCGTTTTAGTCAGCTGTCAAGATATATGTTGGCGGTATCCATCTGGCAGAAATATTTCCTACTTTCAAATACACTTCAAAAAGAATGAAAAAAAAACAATTTGCCAACAGCTTAGAAAATATCACAAATCGTGTATCTAGCATCACCTGAATGCATTTCCTTGACTTTAAGGACATTTGCCTTGCATTTTACAGTTACTGGTTGACCAGATTTTGCTCCATATTTGACAGACCCTGTAACAGTCATGAATTTCTTTATCATCCTACAAAGTGTGTCAAGAGATACCTTTAGTTATATAATTATCAGACCCAAAGACTACCTCAATTAGTACAAATTTGCATTACCGAATGATCGGGGTTTTTATTAATTTTTTTTGGGGGGGGGGGAGGAGGGGTCTCTAATTTTTAAACTGGTTTCCAACTGAGTTGTCAACGACTGATTCTATTAAAATGAGTATAAGTTTAAAATAATTTGGAGCTAAAGGATCTTATTTATACCATCTAAATTGAATAAAACTATTCAAGACTATAATCATCTTAAAAATCGTACCAAGCTTAATTGTGCTGTCCTACAATAATCATCAGATATGGAGCAACCATCGTATTTATTTCCATGTTATCACAGATATGATACAAAGTAAAAATTTGGGTGGGATTTATTTTAATGTAATTGGCTTATTTGGTCGCAGTGATATAAGGAACAAAATTGGGGAGCAGCCGCATGGTCGTCTCCCCAACAACAAACAAACAAATGTGACGACCTCAAAATGGGCTAATATGTGATAAAATGTGCACTGGATAGGATACAAATGCACAACGCCATTCAAAATGCAATCTTGGTCAATCACAATCAGAGTGCAAAGTTTAATCAAAGCTGCATTAAAGTGCAATAAGGTTAAATGGGTCAATATCCATTTTTTTCTTTCAAAAAGGTCCCTCCCATCAGCCACGCACCTCCATTCACTTGACTCTACACTAATTTAGTGTTTCGGCGGTGTGATACGAGGTTAATAAGTAATAAATGGTTTTGAAAAAGGAATCAGTTTATAATTTAGGTATTCCTTTTTTTAAATTTTACTGCTGCAAATCCGCCTCATCAGGAGTTTATTCGCATTACTGTATGTGTATGTACATCGTACATAGATTAGTTATTGGTTCCTTATTGAGGAGGTGAGAATATCACCAATATTTTTATTACGTTTGTAGGACACAGCCGGTAATTCTGAGAACATTTGTCTACATTCTTGTTCTTTTATAAGAATGTGCCAGTATTTAGTCAGTTTTTGTTTAAGATACCGTATGTCTGGGTTATACTGTGGTTTCATCAATATTCGTTGAATACCAATTTTCGTGCATTTCGTTGTTAGGTTGATCCACAAAATTAAATGTTCATTGAAATGCAATTTCTATGAACATTTTGTATTAACTGGGTCATTGGCCACGAATCTACGTATCCTTGAAACTGTACTTTTCACTTTATCCACGAAAATTGATACCCTTGAATATTAATGAAACTACAGTATTTGGTGACAAAAACAAGAGGAATTTTTCCGTTTTTAGTTTCGTTTTTATTTTTCAATGAACTGTCTCTGCTATAGTTTGCAAGTACACATTGTATTCTTGTTTTGATTTCCTTTTCATTGTAGCCTCTTTTTAAAAGATGCATTTCAAATTCACGTAGAATACTTTGTAGAGTATTTTCATTGCTTGTATTTCTTGAATGGCGTATAGTTCGCCTTTGATCAATCCTTTGAAAACAGAGGAATTGTGAGCACTGCTACGTTCCAAATATTGGAATGTGTTTGTTGGTTTTATATAGGTTTTGAAGTCTAGGATTAGATTTGATTGGAATTTATTTCCTTTAAATACCGTTGTATCGAGAAAATTATTTTCTTGTGTAGAAAATTCATACGTGAATTTGAGCAAAGGGTGATGCGAATTGGATATAGCGAACAATTCATGAATTTCAGTTTCAGGTCCATGAAAAATAATAAATCCGTCGCCGCGATAGCGACCGTGATAAATAATGTTATCTTTCCCCGCAAATTTGCAGACGATTTCATTGGTGATTTGGTGCAAGCTAAATATTGCATACAGATGGGGAGGATTTAGAACCAATGGCGCATCCTATTATTTGTTTATATAAAACTGAATTGAATTCAAAGATATTGTTTTCTAATACCTTCCTTAAAAGAAAACAAAGATATGTTGTGGGAGGAGCTGGAATCGTGTATTCTGATTTTTCAAAATCAGTGTAAGCTGTCTGAACTGCCGTCATTAGCTCTTCGAAATGCGTATTAGTGTAGAGTGATGTTACATCATAACTGACCAACAGGCAATCTGCGTGTGGTCTTAGATGTTCAGTTTCAAGGATAAAGCCCGAGCTGTCCCTGATATACGTGCTTAATGTTTGCCCAATTGGATTTAGAAAATAATCTACATACTGACGTATGCGTTCTGTGGGTGATCCTATTTGCGAAATAATAGGTCGACCCGGTGGAATAATTGGTAGATTGCAGCATTAGTTAAAAGTTAAAAGATACCTTGTCAAGTAAACCCTAATCATTCCTTTCTGATAGTTTATTCATGGTGCTTTCTTGAAGATGCCTAAAATTAGGATCAGTAACTTTGCAGGAGTATTTGCTATTTAACTGACGCGTTCACCTTCTTTGATGTAATCACTTTTGTTGAGTATAACACACATGTTATTTTTGTCATTTTTTAAAAATAATTATGTCTTTTCTGCCTTTTAATGTGTTTAATGCTTTGCGTCCCAAAGCGCCTAGATTTTCAGTTGTCTTACAAATTTCCATAGATGACAATTCAAGTTTTGTTTTGTCAATAAAGTTTTGTATGAAATTGTTCATTATTGCAGGTTGATAGTCACTTTTCATGCGAAAGGGGTGAATATTGTTGTCATTATTCCGATCATAGAACATGTACCTGCATTTTAATTTTCTGGCGAATTTATTGAAATCGCGCATTATTTGGTGTTTAACATGAAAAGAGGTAGATGATGGTATGTGATGCGATTCTAGCAGCATTTTTCAATTTAAGCATTGATTAAACTAACGATATGTATAAAATTTCAAGTTAAAAATATACGGCGTAGTGTTCTTCTATAGTCGGATTTTTATATCGTAAACAACGACAGAGGAAAGCCCGACCGAGAAATAAAAGCAAATGTACATACATTTTAGAGAATGATTGATAAAACCAACATCTCTCCCAGTATTCTTTTGTTCAATTCTCAATGAATCACACCACAATACTTTATTAAAGTTCTTAGATTAGTTATATTTTAAATGTGTTTACAATGCTTTCCGATCAAATTCACACAACATTCAACTTTTAGTCATGACGTAATCAATGTGTAAATCTACGTAATACAAACTAATTTTTGAAAGAAAAAAAAAATCTTCAGTATTTTTATTTGTTTTGGTCTACGTTTGGTACATGTAGCTTAGATATTTGAATATGTTCATATTCACAAAGATTTGTGATTTCACGAAATTACATGTAACTCAGATTCCATATGCTTCCTTAACACCCCTGCGAGGATAAGTACACAATATGTGGGGTAATAAATTACATTTAATTCAAACGCTGATGATCTAACTGACGTACGACAATTTTCTTAAATGTTTCATCTTAAAACAGAAAAAAAACAAAAGAAAAAAAAACGACTATGAATGAAATTTATCCTTTTTTAAATTAGAGCTAGTTTTAAGCAATATTCTATGCTATCTTTTGAAAATAGTCGTTCTTTTTCTTTTCGTATCGTTGCAAACACATGTACTACTAATAATGTAAAAATGTACGGTAAAGCTAGCATCAGTAAGGTAATTTTCAAATTGGATATGGTAAATGCAGTTGCGTCAATTTAATTAGAGTAGCACACACATTTCTGATGTATTTTTCTCCTACCACCTGTAATATCAACTAACAAGCATATGGTAAGCTTGCCATTGTGATTGGGTTTTTTTTTATCTTTAGGCACACATACTTAAAAAGCATGTATTGAAAATCCGCATTATGGCCATAGTATTTAATGGAAGGGTGAAAAAAGTGAATTTCCTTTGATAACTTACTGCTGTTTTAATTTTCTCGAAAGATGATAATCGTTTCTAATAAAAGGGTACATTTGCCCTTATATGATCTTTCATTGGTTCAAACAAATCCTCTGCGTTTAAACTGATAATTCTAAAAATAATTCAATTTTATCATACACTACACGACAAATTTTACAATAAACATTTTCCCATAAAACATTTAATGGAAAACTAATGAAATGTTGACATTTTTAATGCGACGCATATATTGTATATAATATTTATCTAATGTTTCGGTCGGAGCGTGGTCAAATCTATCATAAAACCCTTCGCCCTTTATTGGATTTGACCACGCCCCGACCGAAATGATAACTTCATAATACTCAAAGAATGCTTCCTTATTCCTTATAGATAATAACATATGATTGTCGTTATACACAAGTGAGTAAATCAGCGCACATATGAACCTCCATATTCACTAGATTTAAATCATTGCTTACGGGAGACTTGTTTTTTACGAAATACAAAGAGAAGATTTACGGACAGGGCTTTCATCAATCTCATTAAATACAGATCTCATCAATATTTAAGAAAAAAAAACAGCATTATTTAGTGAACATGGCGTTATGAATAGGAACTGCTCTGTTGGTATATTCCATGATGCGCGCTAGCAGTAAAAAGAGCAGTTGCTATTCATAAGACCATGTTCTATAAAAAATCGTTGTTTATTACTTATATTTGCATTTTACCACTTGCAAATACCCTGTATTAGCCTAGATCTTAACATTTAGCTTTTGCATAAAAAATAAACGTTCAGACTGTAATGTATCTTTTTAAATTCACATAGCTTGTTAACAGAATCAATGATATGTTATTACAGTAATTCCTTTCAGTAATAACATTTCAAAGATAGCCTTCATCAATTTTATGGAGTTGGAGAAAAACACATGATAATTCGTATAGTGGTTTGAATCTATAACGTCATGGAAAAGTATATGACGTCACACCTATATGACGTCATAGTATACAGACAGTGCTATTGCGATTATAGCAAAAATTAATTGCAGTTCCTCCGTATGGACTTATAGTGGGAAACAACAATGGATATGCAAATATAGCACATTATTAATATCTGTATTTTTATAAAATTTGCTTTCTTAATATTTAATCATTATAATTTCATTTTTATATTATAATTTCAGTAAGCATCTACGAGGGTTGTCCAAAAAGTTCGTGAACACATGTAATTTCATTCTAAATAACGACGCTATATTTAGAAAAGTATTAGAATATTTTAATATTGACTATAATAATGCATGTGTATAAAAATCAGAACAATGTACATTCTCATTATGTAGTTATCACTACAAAATCATTGCCTGTACAGTCCGCACGGCCCAGTCTGACGGTTACACGACGTTTTAACGTCGTACGTAGCGCATTGGTTTCTGTTACTTTTCAACGTAGTCACCTTTGCACTGCAAACACTTCTCACACCTTCTTATCCATGAATCGAACACATCCGAATACCATTTACTGTCGATTTTAGATACAATGGTTCAAGTAGCATTTTTAAGTTCATCAGAATCCACAAATCTTACTCCTCTTAGCTGTGATTTGATGAAAGAAAAAATTGCAAAATCCATCGGAGCAAGATCCGGACTGTATGGCAGGTGTTTAAGAAGATCGAATCCTAGGAGTTCGATTTCCAGACATGTGGAAGCTGCCGTATGTGCAGGTGCATTATCTTGGTGTATGATGATATTTCCAAGGTCCACAGCCATGGCAGGGCGTTTTTTCTTAACTGCCTTAACTAAGTCGCGGCGTAACACCTGTAATGAATAAATCCAATGTTTCGTTTGGTACCCTGTATGTGGCTTTAGAATATGTGAATTTATTCATATATGTAGTAATTGAATAAATCAAAATTAAGATAAGAATGTCCGGGTATTAAATTTATGAATTACGATATGCTAAATGTAGCGAAATGGACGTTTTTAAATCTGTAATTACAATTTAAATGTGATGAAATGGGTAGTTCTCTACCTTGGAGTAGTATGCAGCATTCACCGTCTAACTGGAGGATACAGCGTGGACCAAAATCATTCCGTGCCGATCAGCAAAGAATATGTACATTTGTTTACCCACGGATTTCGCAACCTTTGCCTTTTTCAGTGCTGGTGAACCCCGGTGTTTCCAAATGCTGGATTCTGTTTTTGTTTCTGGATCAAAATGATGCAGCCAAGTCTCGTCCGTAGAAATGATTCTGTCAAGCCACTTCTCTCCTCCTCTTTTGAAATTCTGTATGAACGCCTTACTTGTCTGCATTCGTCTTTTTTTGTGCTCATCGGATAAAGTCTGGGCACCCATCTTGCGCAAACACGACTCATATAGAAGTCTTCAGTGAGGATATTAAAAACCGAAGATTTGCTAACATCACTTATTGACGCGACTTCTCTTAACGTCAGACGTCTGTCGTTCATGACAATGTCATGAATGAGGGATTTCGTTATATCGTCACAAAGCAAAGGCCTTCCATTTCTTTTAGCGTCTTTTAAATCGCAAACTCCATCCGAAAATCGTTCGTGCCACTTGTAGACTAGTGATCTTGATATGTGTCGATGCCTTTTTGTGTTCTCCATCATTTGTTTCGTTTCGATAGGTGTTTCCCCTGAGTCTACGCAGAATTTAATGATGGCGATCCGCCAACGTCGCTTTTTCTGGCGTTTTCAAAGACATGTTCTTGCCGTAAACTCCTTGAATTATCCTCTGCTCAATAAAAAACGGCTTTAAATGACGTATGAAAATGACTTTCACAATTCTGACTACGTCACAGTTGAATATTTTGACGTTTTTACCTGTTTTAAAAATACTGTTAATATTTAAGAAATAAACAACGTTATTTAGTGAACATGGCGTTATGAATAGCAATTGCTCTGCTGGCATATTCCATGATGCGCGCTAGCGCATTATGGAAAATATGCCAGCAGAGCAGTTATTATTCATAACGACATGTACACTAAATAATCGTTGTTTATTACTTATATTTACATTTTACCATTGGCAAATACCCTATATTAGCGTAGACCTTGACTTTTAGCTATTGCATCAAAATTAAACATTCAGACTGTAATGTATCTTTTTAATTCACATAGATTTGTTAACAGAATCAATGATATGTTATAACAGTAATTCTTTTAAAATATTATTAATTTATAAGACAGGTTTTAGTATTAAATACATCAATTTTATGGAGTTAGAGAAAAACACATCATGTATCGTATAGTGGTTTAAATCTAAAACGACATTGAAAAGTATACGACGTCACACCTTTATGACGTCATAGTACAATGTATACACACGGAGCAATTGCGATTATAGAAAAATTATTGCAGTTCCTCCGTATGGACTTACAGTGGGAAAGAACAATGCATTTAAGAAATAAACAACGTTATTTAGTGAGCATGGCGTTATGAAAAGCAATTGCTCTGCTGGCATATTCCATGATGCGCGCTAGCGCATTATGGAAAATATGCCAGCAGAGCAGTTATTATTCATAACGACATGTACACTAAATAATCGTTGTTTATTACTTATATTTGCATTTTACCACTCGCAAATACCCTGTATTAGCCTAGACCTTGACTTTTAGCTATTGCATCAAAATTAATCATTCAGACTTTAATGTATCTTTTTAATTCACATAGATTTGTTAACAGAATCAATGATATGTTATAACAGTAATTCTTTTAAAATATTATTAATTTATAAGACAGGTTTTGGTATTAAATACATCAAAATTATGGAGTTGGAGAAAAACACATCATGTATCGTATAGTGGTTTAAATCTAAAACGTCATTGAAAAGTATACGACGTCACACCTTTATGACGTCATAGTATACACATAGCAATTGCGATTATAGAAAAACAATTGCAGTTCCTCCGAATGGACTTACCGTGGGAAAGAACAATGCATATGCAAATATATGCAAATATTCATATCTTAAAACTCAATCTCGAAGTTTGGACAATTTTGACAATGGGCCGTTCGTGCTTTTCGCGACACTTTAATACAGTAAAATTTAAGTTTAATGAAAACATTCAAAACCACTTTAATCTGATTTGGAATTTTATGACAAATATTTTGGTATACAATATGCATATATAAACCCGTTTAAAATGACAAAAACACAATTGTCCACGAACTTTTTGGACAGCCCTCGTATATTAGGATAATGTTGAATGATAATATGAAGATCTGAACATAATAAAAGAAGAAGCGCTCAAACTTTCCTATCTCAATTTCGATGTTTTAAAACATGTAATGAAAGCCTAAAATTTAACGAAAAACTTTTTAAACCAAAGATAAGAACATTATCAAATTTATAACTTTTAATCGCCAGGGTAGGGACATTGATATTTCCGAGCGCGATGCCTAAAATCACCTTATAATGAGCACTAGTATTAATTTTAAGTTTGGCCAGCATCTCTCTAACTAGAGATGGTGCTATTATACTTGATTCAAAGTAGTTGAGAACATAAAGTTTAAAATTACTATTAACAAAATCCATTTCTTAATTACAAATTGTGTTTAAAGGGGCATGGTTACGATTTTGGTCAAAAATTGTTTCCCCGATTTTGATGTTTACAATGCTTTCGAAATGCATTTATAATAGGAAACACAACTTTGAATGTCATTATTTGAATTATAGGCGAGTTACATATCTTACAATTCTTTGCTATGTAAAGAAAGATTTTGAATATATTTTGAATGTTATTTTAATTCAATTTTAATTTTAGATCGAAAATGAATTCGTTAACATTAGGAACTGTTCGCTTATGTTTAAAATGAAAAAGAACATAGATAAACCACCTTAAAAAGTTTTTTTTACGGTTATATTGTACCTATGCAAACAAAAACAGGACACGAATGACAAAGAATTGACAGCCCTGCATCTTGCTTATAACTCTACAACTGACGCTCAAATTCAAATTAACGATTTTCAATGCAAATCAAAAGCATTGGAAATAATAAAATCAGAAAAATACAATTTGAGCAAAATCGTGACCATGACCCTAAAACTTGAATATGTTGTTATACATATATCTATCTATTAGCTAATATCTAAATGCAATTCTGTCTACCAAGCTGAAACTAGCAGCCAATAACAGAACCTACAGATGTATTCATTACAAGATTTGGTGAGCTAAATGGACTCTTGTATTGGTCATAAACGCCTTTTTAATCTTGTAATGAATGCATCTAATGAGAGTCTTGTACGGTAAAGCTAATATCTGTAAAACAACTTGCAATTCTGATATGATACAGTTGCATCAATTTTATTTTTTTAAAAACGACCCATGCGGGTATGTATTACCACTAATATACATGCATTAATCAATATCATCTAACAAGCATGTGATATGCATATCATCACGACCTTTCCAATTTATGCATAAAATAGTTCATAGAAAAATCCGCATGGTGGCCATGGACATGTAAATCTGGACTTCGGTTAAAGTTTTGTGAACACAAACGCCTCTTGTAACAATTATGCCTTTTTATTTATATCTGGGTGACTATAAGGTTAAAATTAGAGGCAATAGCGTACAGAGCATAAATATTCCTAGTCGTTAACCATCGTTTAGCAATAGTAAGCCTTTTTTTTGTTTAGTAAGCCATATTTTATATGCAAGTTTCCGTTTGGGTTCATAAAAATGTAGTCAAGTTTCATATTCTGTAACAATTTTCATATAGACGTCTATTATCGCATTTTCTATAATTTTAAGTCGCCTTTACAGAAATTTGCAATCGCTTTTGGCTGTTTTTCATTCGATTTATATGGACCCCCCCCCCCTCTTTAAAAGCCTTTCTGACCATATGCTAGTCTTTTAAAATTGTTAAAACGCTACCTGATAAAATGTGTTGAATTTCTTTTCAGTATGTTTTACATGTATTCCTCCCTCTTTGTCACTGAAAAAATTTACCTTCAAATGATTCTCTACTTATGTTGAAATAGTTGAATTATCTATCGGTAAACGGTTTAAACGAATTAAATAGTTTTTTTTTCTTTATAAAGACACAAGTTCTTGGCAAATTCCTTTTCTGTGATATTCATTAGCTAACGACATTTGAGATATACAACCTTATATTCGAAATTAACATTTCGGGGCTTTGTTTAGTTTTCATGTCATCAGTTTTCTTGCGGTGGGTCCCCAGAAGGCGGTTTTTTTTAAAACGAGTTTTTTGTTTAAATTTTGTAATTACGTGTCCATTTCATACTATGGATGAAAATACTGTATGCAGAGAAATATTCGCTACCGTCTAACCAACCCCCCCCCCCCCTCCCCCCTTTCGCCCATGTTGTCAGCGGGCGAAATTCTTGCTGGGCGTAATCCGATGTCCCAATTCAAAGGGGCGCAGTCGTTCAATAGTGAAGGAGGACAAAAGCAACACGCGGCAAAAATAACCCTTTAAACAGTAATAATTTCAACGAATGGCAAATTTAATCAGGAGGGAAAATGTAACGGAGTACATGTAGTGTCACTATTAAATGAATAACATTCCCGATCGTAAGACCAGTGATTAATGTTTAAAACATAAAATGATCATGGTCTGGAAAGGGTAACTATGTATCTGTTTGCTTAAGTAGTCAAACAAAGATGCTTAGGGAATTAT